>SKCR01034304.1:0-49307 GCA_019454045.1 Zanthoxylum bungeanum
CCACGTTAAACACTCTTTGTCAATTTTTGTGTTTGTTTTGTCTTTTGCCACATTTATTTTTGGTCTCTCATAACCAAACAAATTCAAGGTTGAAGAGGGATTGTCTCAGGAGGGTTATCTCAAAACTACCCCTAGGACAAAAATCACCCGTCAACAGTTGGCACCTTCTGTGGGGAAAGAACAATAAGCAACTCACGTGGCAAGACGATGGCGAAAGACGGGAATCGTAGATCGTCACAGAGTTCAACAACAGAGTGGATGGAAAAAATGGAGGAAAGCATGCGGAAGGATAAGGAGGAATGCAAGACCCTCATGAAGACCATGTTGGAGAAACTGGAGAGATTAGAAAAAGTGAATAATGAAAGAATGGAGGCTGGTCCAAGTCAGAGGAAAAATGAGATAGCAGAAGGAAAGAGAGTGGTAGACCTCAGCGGAGATGATGAACCCCGGAGGAAGGATCCCCAGAGGGTGAGGTCGGTTATGCAAGCAAGAACCATGTGGGCGGAAAGAATGCGGGAAGAAGAAGAGAGACGGGCTCCAGAGTCTTCCAGTAATAGCCCATGCTCTAGAGAGGGGAATGTGAAAGGCATGGTGGGGAGGATCGAGAGGCATCTAGTCACGGAACACATCATACTCGGAGCGGAAGCCGTGAAGAAGCTCGCGGGAGAAAATGCGAGGCCACTGACAACTATATGAAAGCTTGGTTTAGAAAGGAAATGAGAAAGTGGGAAGATAACTTGAAGGCAGATAAAGGATATAGTCGGGACGGGGAGGCGACATCTCCTTTCACAGAAGAAATATTGTCCGATGAATTTCCTACACGGTTCACCATGCCCTATATGAGCTCCTAAATCCCATATTGAAAATTTTGTTTTGCTGATGGAGGTCCAAGGAATGGTGGGAGAGGCCATATATAGGGTGTTCCCTCTAACTCTGAGTGGGCCCGTAATTTTTTGGTTTAGAAGCTTGACTTCGGGAAGTATCGAAAGCTTCTCTCAGCTCAGAAAGTCTTTCGTCCGGCATTTCAAATGAGCGTGTGTCCCAAAGAAGACAGTATGAGAGTTGAGGTTGATGAAGCAGGGAGATGATGAGCCCATAAAGAACTTTATTGAAAGATACCCCAATTTAGTGCTCGAGATCGGGGCATATGAGTCATTGGAAGCGCTGGAAAGCCTCAATGAGGCCCTTACGGTAGGGAAATTATGGACTCACTTGAGGGTTCAGGATGTCCCAGATTATGCCACTGACCTGGAGCTAGCCAGGAAGTTTGTGTTGATGGAAGAAGAAGAGAAGGTCGCCTGGAATGGAGAATTCAGAAAGAAAAGATGGTGAGGCCGGAGTTATCTCGGAGACCAGACAAAGTTAAGAAAGCCACCTCCGAGACAAATGGAGTTCAGACCAGTGCCTCCCAGCAATGTACCACAATAAAGGAGGATTCAAGCACAAGTAAATCATGTGGCCGGATGATCAGGGTACACACATTTGAACAAGCCGATGGCTCAGATCGTCAAGGAAATTCAAGGTAGGGGCCTCCTGATGGAGCCTGATTAGAGGAGTGAGAAATCTTATTGTGTGCATCATAACATGAGGGGACACACGACAGAAGGTTGTAAGGACCTGCAGGAGCAGATGGAGAACCTAGCGCAAAACGACTATCTGAATGAGTACATCGACCAAGGGGCCATGGCAGCCCGACAAGGGCAGGGGCAAAGATAGATGTATACCATCACCGGTCAAGGAAGAATTAAATTTGAATCCGAGGAGTAGAGGTATTGTCGGCAGAACAAGCTCCAACGGTTCATAGAGGTCGGTCGGTCCCTGTAATGTTCCCGGATGAGGATGCCCATTGGATGAGTTTTCCCTACAACGATGCCCTGATAATCAAAGCAGTGATATGAGGGGCCGAGGTAGATATGATCTTGGTGGATCCGGGGAGTGCGGTCGACATAATCTCAAAGGAAGCCTTGGATGGCCTGAGGGTGGAATATGCCACTATAACCCAGGACGGGACTCCCATGTATGGGTTTGGAGGGGCAACAGTCGTCCTCTTGGGAATGATACATCTGACCATGACGATCGGGAATTCTCCCCGCACCCGGACGATCATGATAGACTTCATGGTGATGGACTGCATGAGCAGTTACGAGGTCATTGTGGGCCGACCTTTCATGATGAAAACAAAGGCCGCCATGTCATACTATTATTTGAAATTGAAGTTTCCCACCCGAACTGGTATTGGGATAGTATGTGGAAGTCAGAAGGTAGCCAGAAGTTGTTTCACCACCGTCCTGAAGGAGACTCTTTGTGTTGAGAAAAATATCCGGAAGAAGAGAGAAATGGAAGGGGAGGAGGAAACAGTTGAGTCTCTTGATCCCCGGCAGAGGATTTTGCCTAATTAGGGACAACTGAAGAGTTGCAGTCAGTAGAACTCTTCGGCCCAGAAAAATTCATAAAGGTAGGGGCAGGTTTGGAGGAAAACCTGAAGCATGACCTGCTGAAGTTTTTGAAGCAGTATAAGACATTTTTGCTTGGGGGCATAGCGACATGCCTGGAATAGATCCCAAATTCATCAGCCACCATTTAGCTATGGATCCGGCTCATAATCCGGTCAAGTAGAAGAAAATAATATTCAATCAGGAACGTTGCGAGGCGGTAAGGGCCGAGGTGGAAAGATTGTTAAAGGCCGATTTTATCAGAGAGGTGAAATACCCGGAATGGGTATCAAACATGGTTTTAGTGAAGAAGCCCAGTGGGAAGTGGAAGATGTGTGTAGACTTCTCCGATCTTAATAAGGCCTGCTCGAAGGATAGTTTCCTACTTTCGAAGGTGGATCAGCTGGTAGATTCGACGGTGTGTCATAGGCTGCTCAGTTTCATGGATGCCTTCTTAGGATATAATTAGGTCAATATGCATCCCGAGGATGGGGAGAAAACAGTTTTCATCACAGACTGGGGGCTGTATTGTTATAAGGTGATGCTTTCGGTTTAAAGAATGCTGGGGCTACATTTAAGATGCTGGTGAACAAAGTTTTTAAGTCCCTCATTGGCAAAAACCATGCAAGTATATGTGACGACATGATAATGATGACCAAGGGACCAGATGATCATTTGGCTAAACCGAGGTCAGTTGAACGCAGAGTACGAGGAAGCCTTCATGCAACTCAAATAATACTTAGCTCAACCCCCGCTTTTGGCTAAACCGATCCTGGGTGAGATTTTATTCTTGTACTTGGTTGTTTCTAAACATGCTGTAAGCTCGGTGCTAGTGCAGGAGATTGATAAGATCCATATGCCGGTGTATATATTAGCAAAGCCTTGCTGGACGCAGAAACAAGATACCCGGAAGATGAACTGATGGCTTTGTCCTTGGTTACAGCGGCCCGGAAGATGTGGCCCTACTTCCAAGCTCATCCTGTTGGGGTCTATACCGATCATCCTCTGAGGCATATCTTGCATAAACCGGAGGTATTGGGTCGGTTAGTAAAGTGGTCGGTGGAATTGAGTGAGCATGATATATCCTATTTACTGAGAGCGGCGGTAAAAGGGCAAGCTCTAGCAGATTTTATGGCCGAGTTCACAGGACAACAAATTTGGAAGTTTCGAAGACCACATGGGAGTTGTCGGTGGACGGTTCAGTCAGTTCACAAGGCTGTGGAGCTGAGGTTGTCTTACGGAGCAGTGATGGTGATGAGGTGGTATGTGCCCTAAGATTCGCCTTCAAGGCCACGAATAATGAGGCTGAGTACGAGGCCATTTTGGCCGGCTTAAGGCTCTTCGCGGCGGTGGGTGTCAGAGACATGATCGTAAAGAGCGATTCCCAACTAGCCGTCCAGCAGCTAAATGGCGAGTTTCAGGCCAGAGAGTCTAACATGATGGCTTATATGGTCGAGGTGAAGAAGATGATTGGAGAAATGGATAGTATGCAGTTCGAGCAGATTGGTCGAGAAAACAACCATCAGGAAGACTCGCTGGCTCGGCTGGCATCCTCAATTAAATCAGAGGAGCCTAGGACCATCCATTTGATCTGCGTGCAGGAAAAAAATGTTAGGAAGCCGGAGGTGATGAAAGTAGATACAAAAGGGAGGACCTCTTGGATGGACCCGATCAGGAGTTACTTGGAGAATAGGAAGACACCTGAGGATAAGAAGGAGGCAAGAAATTTGAAGTACCAAAGCTCAAAATTTTGCTTAGTTGAATGAGTCTTGTACCGGCGGGGCATACAGTACCACTTCTGAGGTGTCTTACGGCCAATGAAGCAGATTATGTGCTGAGAGAGATTAACGGAGGAATCTGCGGGAGCCATGCCGGGGGACAGTCGATTGCATTTAAGGCGTTAAGGCCATGGTTTTACTGGCCCACTATGCACCAAGACGGAATAAAGGTAGCTCGGAAATGTGAGGGATGCCAGAAGAATGCCAACATTCATCATCAATCTGCTGAGAAGTTGACCACTCTGGCCAGCCCCTGGCTGTTCGCCCAGTGGGGGCTAGACATCATCGGGCAAATGCCAGCGGGGCGGGGACATGCCAAGTATGCCATCGTCTCCATTGACTATTTCACCAATTGGGTAGAGGCCGAACCCCTGTCTGCAATCACAGAGAAGAAGGCAACATATTTTATAAGGAAGAGTATCATTTGCCGGTTTGGAATTTCCTAGAGCCATCATCACTGATAATGGGAAGTAGTTTGACAGCAAGGGTTTCAGGAAGATCTCCGGAGATCTCCAAATTGCCCCGAGATTTGCTTCACCTGCTCTTCCCAAATCTAGCAAACAAGTCGAGGCTACCAACAAAACAATCAAGGCAAATCTAAAGGGCCGACTCGGCTTTTGTAAAGGGCTCTGGGTCGAAGAGTTTCCAGAATTATTATGGGCACACCGAACAACCTACAAGGACTCCACAGGGGAAACTCCTTTTTCTTTGGCTTATGGTTGTGAAGCAGAAATTCCGCCAGAGATTGGGATGATCACTCACAGGGTCCGGCATTGTGAGGCCGAACATAATGAAGAACTCGTCAGAAATCATCTTGATCTGGTCGAAGAAAAATGAGAGAAGTCGACTATGAGAGCGGCTGTCTATCAGCAGAGAATGACTCGTTTTTACGACAAGAAAGTTTAGGCTCGGTCATTTCTCCCTGGGGATTTGGTTTTGAGGAGGGTTACATTGAATACCTGAAGACCCGAAGAAGGTTCATTGGGCGCCAAATGGGAAGAGCCGTACAAAGTGGTGGAGATAGTAAGACCGGATACCTATCTTTTGGAGTAGTTGGATGGTACCTGGCTCAAGAAGCCTTGAAACGTCGAGATACTGTGAAAATATTTCCAGTAGGCCTTTTTCTTCGAACTGCGAAGTCACTGGATGACCCGACCAGGATCAGAAAATTATTATAGAGCCTCTCTTGAAATGACCTACAAAGAGTTGTAAGAAGGGCGGTAGATCCCATGAATATAAGCATGACTCTCTCTTTTGAATTTTAAAGCTTGTCCACTTTACTTGTTTAAATAATTGAATGAGAAAGCCTTGTTCAATATTCTTGGGATATGCTCGAAGCGAAGAGGTGATCGGTAGTCGGGAATGACACCAAACCCGTGGCACGCCAATCCCGAGTTTCATTATCAAACCCCCAGGTGGAAGTGTCCCGACCTGACTCCTTTCACCTTTGAGGATCCAAAACGCATCAAGGGATGAGGTACATGTGGGAAAAACGTGAACCCATCGTGGCACACCAATCACATGTGTCATTATCAAACCCCCGAGGCCGGAGTGTTAATACCCATAGACTCGCATATTTGAGGAGCAGCTCAGATAAATCGGACCCAGGGAGGTTTTTCCCCTGCGAGTTGGCTGGTGAATCCCGTTGAGAACCATCGGAGCACATGGCATGGGGACCGCTGAATGGCCTCCATGACCATTGTGGTCCCGGGTAAACCGGACCCAGGGAGGTTTCTTCCACTGCGAGTCGGCTGGTGAGTCCCGCTGAGAAACATCTAAGGGATGGCGCACACGGGGTGTCTTCTTCCCCCGTGGGGTATCTGCCTAACCACCTCAGATCAGGAGAAGCATGATATGGGGAGGTTTCTGCCCTCCTAGCACTTGCAGACTCCAGAGCCACCCAGCATGAGGAGGTTTCTGCCTCAGAATCTCGGGCGCTCACCGATCCGTAGCCCGGCTAGCCGGGACGCTGAGTTGTAAGATTCAAAATTGTGTTTTGGGAGGCACCAGGTAGGACGTTGCCTCGGGGCACCCGAGTTGTTACTCTTTTCGGGTTTATATGGAGTATGTGCTAAGTCACCTCCATTTTGTTAACTTTATCTTGTTCCATTTTTGTTTTTCACCGATGTCTGGCAAGGGGACGCCCACGCCGGGGTCCGCAGAGCCAAAAAGTTGAAAATCTTCCCTCACGTAAGTCTCAGATGTTCCACCAGCTCGAAACTGGATTCGATCCACAGAGTCTGCTTTGTTCCACCAGCTCGGGGCTGGATTCGTTCCGCTGAGTCTGTTCTGTACCTCCAGCTCGGGACTGGATTTGTTCCGCCGAGTCTGCTTTGTGCCACCAGCTCGGGGCTGGATTCGTTCCGCAGAGTCTGTTCTGTTCCATCAGCTCGGGACTGAATTCATTTCGCCAAGTCTATTTTGTTCCACCAGTTCGGGGGGATTCATTTCGCCGAGTTTGTTCTGTTCCACCAGCTCGGGACTGGATTCGTTCTGTCGAGTCTGCTTTTTTCCACCAGCTCGGGGCTGGATTCGTTCTGCCGAGTTTGTTCTGTTCCACCAGCTCGGGGCAGGATTCGTTCCACCGAGTCTACTTTGTTCCACCAGCTCGGGGCTGGATTCGTTCCGCCGAGTCTGTTCTGTTCCACCTGCTCGGGGCTGGATTCATTCCGCTGATGCTTTGTTCCACCAGCTCGGGGCTAGACTCGTTCCGCCGAGGATATTGGTTTCTCCAACCTCGGGGTCGGGTTACGTCCCATCGAGTGCCTGATTTCGGCATAAGGATGGATCATATGAAGACATTGTGGATGACCTGAGTTGGCACCAGATCAGTTTTCTACATGATTCCTAAGGCCAACCACCTGGCGGCTGATCAACACACTTCTGATTTTTGTAGTTCTCGGCACCAACTCGCACACTCGTTGGAACCAAGAACTAGGGGACAGATGTTGATGGGGATTTCTGAAACTAGGATATTCAAACAGTTCAGCAAGGGCAAATGGGGAACTTCTATTTTTTGGAGGATCAGACGTCCAGATGTATTGGTCATTTCTCGGGCAGTAATAGAATCCAAGCACTCATTCCTCGGATCTGGCGCAGATTTCATAAGACCGACAACATCTGAACCGAGGCCGACCACAGCAGACCGGCTTGGTTTTATGTTATCTTACCTCTTGGAACAAGCTGACGAGCTCGGATATTATGGATCGGGGGGAGCAATCGCGGTGTTCGGTAAGTTTACTGGCTGACATTCTATAACCGACGCATGATCAGGATAGTTTGGACTTTTCCCTCTGAAATCAAATTTCATATTCGAAATCTAACAGGCCGTCATAATTAATGAAAAGGCACGACATTGTACTTTTACGGCGTGATGTGACGGGAAATCAGAGGGTAGGCATTTCTTTCGGCGATGGCAGATTGGGGAAGAGAGCTTTTCAAAATCACTGGAAACCCGCAGACCTCAAGGTTGGCGTCACAAAGATATAGGAACAGTATTGTATATCCATTAGTATATAAGGATAGGGTGATCTCATTTATAAAGGTTGAAATTTTTTTCATTCTACTACTACTTGTAAGTAACGTAAAGAACAACCAACTGCTCGGTTACTATTAGACATGTCCCTAAACTGGTCGGTCGAGCTCGGTTTGGTAATAAAATAACCTCATCTACTTTGTGTCTGTGGACGTAGGCTGGATTAACTTAAACACTCTTTGTCGATTTTTGTGTTTGTTTGGTATTTTGCCACATTTGTTTTTGGTCTCCCACAACCAAATAAATTCAAGGTTGAATGAGGATTGTCTCGGGAGGGTTATCTCGAAACTACCTCTAGGATGAAAATCACCCGTCAAAAGAGGTATCTGAGAGAAACTTCAAAATATGGGCTACATTACGAGAGATATCCTGCTCTTCTAGAGGGATACAGCGATGCTAACTGGATATCTGATACAGTGGATTCCAAATCTACGAGTGGATTTATTTTCACACTTGGTAATGTAGCCGTGTCATGGAAATCCTCGAGGCGAACATGTATTGCCCGGTCTACTATAGAATCAGAGTTCATAGCGTTAGACAAAACAGCGGAAGAAGCAGAATGGCTTAAAAACTTCCTGGAGGATATTCCTAGTTGGCCCAAACTGGTGCCATCGATTAGCATATATTGTGATAGCCAATCGGCTATTGGGAAAGCCCAAAATACAATGTATAATGGTAAGTCTCGACACATACGTCGGAGACATAATACCATACGTCAACTGCTCTCAAGTGGCATAATATCGATCTATTATGTTAAGTCAAAGGAAAACCTAGCGGATCCACTAACTAAAAGTTTACCTCGAGAGGAAGTTGAGAAGTCATCGATGGGAATGGGCTTGAAGCCTATAAATTAAGAATTGTCACTGTGGATACCCAACCTAGCTGACTGGAGATCCCAAGATCTAGGTTCAAAATGGAAAACAGAAACTTTGTGCAATTCAAAACAAGCACTGAAGAGTTTTGTACTCTTTCCCATTCCGATAATGACGCAGAGTGCTGTCTGTCAAGGTTAGGATAAACTAAGGCTTTTAATGATCACTATATTAGGAGATGAGTCCTAATGGGGGTAAAGGCAAATTACGTCTTCATAGTAGATCACCTATTTCAAGTAAGAAGTGAGGTCGCTTCCATGAGATTTTTCAGGCTGATTTCCCTAAAGTGCTTGATGAATCCAGGACCGTTGTTCAGGGCTGAAATGAACACAACCATAGAATGGACATGGTCAAAGTAAAGCTGTGTGTTGGCAATTGTATTGGTTTACACCAACGGCAGAACAATTCAAGACTATGAGTCACTGGTTTGCCAAGTAAATCTGATTGTCATTCACTAGGAAAGATTCAAGGCGAAAGCTACCTATTTCGATGCAGCTTTAGTTCACGAAAAACTCTCTTAAGTGTCTGCATGAATAATTGAAGAATTGTGGGGGATTGTTCTAAATTCTTCAAATCTTCAAATATAATAGTTTGGATGGAGGAGGGACATGTCCCTTGGATGTTACCCCATAAGGACATGTCCTCCAATTGTGTGTAACATGGTCCTATGCTCCAAGGGGTGCATAGGAGGGGTATAACCCTTTGGAGGGTTGCACCCCAATCCAAAGGGTGCCCTTGAGGCACCCTTTCATGCTTATAAAAGGAAGCTTTCATGTTCATTTTTTAAGAGATCTGATTCCATCCGAATTCAAACAAAAAGAATAGAGTCTCAAATTATTTTCTTGAGTCTGAGAGAGTACCACCATATTCCAAGTTCGAGATCTTGTTAAGGAGTGCCCCTTGAACAAGAGGAATCCGGGTTATCCTGGTAGAACATTAGCCACAAAACCCGTAGAGCACCGAGACGGGGCTGATAAGATCTTAAGGACATAGATTTATCTCGACTCGGATCACAAGTTTCATCACTGTTTCAGGTTTTCTTCATTCTCATAGTTTTAGGGTTTTTGGGTTCATGCATGTAAAAGTAGATCTGAAATTTACTTTCTGATTTTGAGTGTTAAAGCATGTTTGTTTTATGTTTAATGACACTAATCCACCAACATCCATCTCATGTTTATGGCGGTTATCAAAACAAGGGACAATTTCTCATCTTTTATTCACTGCTATATATTGTCTTCTTGATGGAAGAAGACATGTGGTTCTCATATATTTTTCAGAAAAATAAAAGGGTCTCTAGTCTAATAACAAAGTCTGTGCATTCCATCAATTCACGTGAATTATATAGTGTTAGATAGAATAGAAAATTTAGTGATACAATTAAAACACAAATTATTCTTTCTAGCTTTTAGCTCTCTTTTGGAAATATCTTGAATTATGTTATTTGTGCTTGAAGAATCTGATTGCTATGACTAGAGATAAGTTGCCGACTTCTATTGTGATTTTGATAATAATTAATGATTAACATTTGGCATCATGAGCATGTTTTTAGTCTGGATTTTCGGTTCTGTAAGTTTGCTAGAGCCTTTTGTGTTAATTAAAATGCAGAATATTAATTAGTTAGAAATAATATACCATGTCTGTTGTTAAATCTGAGTTTATAACGAACTTTTATATGGCTGAAGTCTGTGATACGAAAAACGATTGTTTATTCAAATTTTTTTCTCATTTCTTCTCATTTTCTTTTCCTTTTTCGTTTCTCATTTTCTCCCCTACTCTCAGTTTGCTTCTTTCTCCATATCTGATTTTGTTTGTTTTTCTTCTCCACCTTCGTTTTTCTTTTGTTTTTTTTTTTTCCTCTTCTTGATCTTCTACCTCATCTAGTCTTCTTTGGTTAGGCCACCGATGATCCACTGGAAACTTTCATCCGGTGAACCAACCGATAGCTTTTCCCCATTCTTTCTTTTAGTTGGTTTTTATTTGGTTTTTTTTGTGTGGGTTTATTGATCTGTGGATTCATTTTTTGTAGTGATAAATTTTAATTTTTGTATTGGTTTATGTTTTCTGTTTTTTCAGGAATAATAGTATTTTCTCAACATACAAAATATTTGATGTAGGTAAAATGAGTAGATTTGGCTCTATGGGCGACTACGTACTTTCCAGAGACGCCTATTGAGTCTTATACATCTAATTTTGTTACTTATTAAATTAATTGTATGTTGTTGTAAATTTTTTTTGTACAATGTATGTGTTATGTTGGTTCACTTCTAGTTAAGAGTATATAATCACCGACTTTGCGTTGAGATTGAGGTGGGGATATGCCGATCCCGTAATTCCTCATGTACCTAAGAAATTTTAGGTGTGAATATGTACTCATGCTGGTTAAGGGAAACACATAATACATAAATTATTTTATTTGTTAGGTTTTATCCTAATTTTAGCTTGAGTTTTAGGATATCATAAGTTTATATTCGAGCTATTATGACTGTGTAATTACATCATTGTGATGTTTTAATATTAAATGAATTTTCATGATGCATATATGTGATATCATCATTATCACTTAGGTCATAAATGATGTGAGTCATTGAAATATTTTATAAGCATGTAAAATCAATGAAATTTCTGTTTGATGCATCCTGCATGCATTCTGGAATATTGATGCAACAGTTTTGAATATTATTGACATTCAATATTTGCTTTAATATTGAAGAATATTTTACAGTTCACATGTTGAGTTGAAATTGTATTCATTTTCAGTCATATTGAAATTTAGTATTTTACATGCATTTTAATCTTTGTAAAATTTTATCAAAAATTGTGTTTGCATGTGACCTGCCTTATTTTATCCAAATTGTTATTGATATGCATAATAATTCAATGTGTGTTGAATTAAATAATTTAATTTCACTAATACATGCATATGGCTATTAAGTCTTGCCATGATCATATTGATAAACTTTTGGATTAATTATATGTTTTATTTCTTTTACTTACTCTGCAAATATAAAAAAGTAGATTTGATGTCATTTCTAAAGTTCATACATTCGATTAATTAAGGATAGCCACATGGCCCACATACAAATATAAAAAATAATAAATAATTAAATCACATAAATTTTTATTGGCATCAAATATTGTAGTTAGATATTAGAATATCATAATTTAATCCATAGAGAATTATTATATTTGTGTTTAATTAGAATGAGATAGTAAAATATTTATTTTCTTTATTCAAAAAATAGTTGCCCACATGCCTAGAAATATTGTGAGTTAGTAAGTATAACGCTAGTCCCATTATGAAGATCGAATTAAATCTATTACGTGTTATAATATTTGTCTATAAGATAGTTATAATGACACATTTATTATGTGTTATAACTTAGATTTGATTCGTCATATCTAGTCCGTCAAGTTTTTGCGCTAGCAAATTAGACGCGATTCATTAGTGAGAAATTTGCTTTGTTGACGAGAAGTTTTCAAGTGAAGGAGACTCCTAAAAAAGTGTGGGTGAGAAATGAAAATTATTTCCCAATAACTTCTGAATACCTTGATCCTGAAAGACGTGATGAGATTGCACTTCAATGTGTCTCCCCATAGATGTAGCATTCATATTTCCCTAATGCATTTGTGCGCGCGTGTGTTTTATGTGTTTGCACGACTACATTTTTCTTAATTTTCACTGCATATGGATGTGTGTGTTTTGTTTTTGTTATATGTCCATTAGTATATATGATAGAAACCTGCACATAAATTTTATAGCTGATTCCGAATATATGGTGGTATGATCTGCACTGAGAATACAACTCCATGTAGAGGTGGCCACGGTTCGGTTCTACGATTCCAAGTTGCTGGAATCGTAACCGAACCGCTTCAAAACCGGTTCGGTTAAGGTTCTATCTTTTTGGAATCGTAGAACCGAACCGAACCGCCAAAAAATTCGATTCGGTTCTCTATTTTTTAAGGGAAAATAAAAAAATTTGGTTCGATTCTGGTTACCGAACCGGAACCGAATCGAACCTTAAGGTTACGGTTCCAAATTTTATGGAACCGTAACCGAACCGTTTGGGGGGTTCGGTTCGGTTTCGATTTTGGAACCAGAACCGGATGGAACCGTAACCTTACGATTCCATCCGATTTGGTTCCGGTTCGGTTTCGGTTCCGAACCGGAACCGTGGCCGGGTCTAACTCCATGTACCATTGGATAATGACAAGTCATGTTGTGTGTTTTTTTTTTTTATGTTAAAAGAAAATTACAAAAAAAATTATAAAATGAAAAAGACCAAAAAGATTTTTTGGCTTGAAAGAGTATGTAAAAACATGTGCATGTGATCCTGATATGTAGGATATAATGTTATGCATGTCTAATATGCTTTTATTTTTCTTGATGCTCTATGTGCATGAGTGTGTGTGATGGTAACCTTTAATATATCTTGTGTTTGCATTTCACATACACTTTTTTATGTCTTAAGGCTTAGTCGCATGTATGAGTGTTTGGACCGATAGTCTAATCTCTGTTATACTTAGATCACTAAATAATGTGACTTTTAACTAGATGACCTTATGCTATCCCCTTGTAAAAGAAAAAAAAAGACAGTTTAAATGAGTCTCAAGTGCAAAAGAGCCAATGGGCCAAATTCAAAAGATAAGGGCAAAAACCTTCAATCGAAAGAGTTTATTTAAGAGCTCATATTTAGAGGGAGAATTTTATAGCATGCAACCAATGTTGTTTATTTTCAGGTCCTGGTGGCGCTGGATTTGAACATCTATTTTGTGGACTTGGTGTGTCATGAGATGAGATTAATTTGACTATGTCCCGCTCATAAAATAAGGTCTTAAACCTTGACTCGTTGCACATTTATTTTTCATGCAAGTGATTGCTATGATTTGGTGTTTGTGTCATATGCATGCGTGTGTTTTTTAGCATGATAAAAAAATATTCATATTATCTCATGTTATAAACAGTTGAGTACTAACTGAGTATCATTGTACTTGCTTGAAGTGCTGTTTTGAGTCATTTTTGAGTTTTTTTTTATGTTTTTTTTAACTCACTGTGTGCTTGTGTGTGTTTCATGTCATCGCATACTGTTTTTTTTTTTTTTGGATTTCATATATATGAGTTTTTACTTCCCATGTGTTCGTTTTGCTAACTGAGTAGGGTTGTTAGTGAGGGGGAGTACGTTAAGTTTGCATATTCTCTTGCATGTTACTTTTAATTGGTATCTTGATGTGTTTTTTTTCCTGACATGTTATTTTTACCCATTGTCATTTCGTTACAAAAAGAGGGAGTAATAATGCATGGAAATTTATCATTTTCGTAATGCATGAGAATTTATAATTTTTGGTTTATCTGCTCTTTATTTTCCCTTCACTTTTCGCGAATATATTGTTGTTTGTGGATGTTTTAGATGAGCATAATTAATGGTTGTGGTAGCGTCGACTTCAAGACTATTTGTTTAGTATTAGGTTGAGTCATACTGTAATAAGTCGTTGTCTTGATGGTGGGCAGTTGGCTATTTTATTTTTGGATCTTTTACCATAATCTTTTATTAGTGGTTTTGTCATGGAATGCCAAATGGGGAGATTGTTAGTTCCATATTTATTGACAATATCCGTAGCAAAATAAGTTCAATTGAGTTGTAATGAGTCTTGAAGATCTCGGTGCAATTGGACAAATATTTGGACAACATCAGATGGAGAAAACAGAGTAATGTTCACTCTTTTCGATATTCCATAAGATTTAAAGTTCCAATTAACATGGATCAATTTCATTGAAAAGTAGACTCGAAGATGATCGAGTACATATAAAGAACGTATGCTTTGGCCAAATGACGAGAAAGTTACAAGCATTTTAAGTTACAACTCAAAACCAGTCCGCGACATGCATTTGTGGAACATTCGTCGGAGCGTTCTAACGCTCGGAGATAGAAACTTTGCGTTTGAGGGGCGTTTGAACGTCCGTACATAAGTGGGTTATTTTGGACGCGTTTTAAACTAGTTTTACACAAGGAAAATCCTATCTTTACCATACCTATCTAAACAAACACATAGCCACTTCACCTAGGGGAAGAAACACTATTTTGAGAGCCAACATATACTTTATTTCTTCCTTCTTGACAATCAACCTAGATGACTTCATTGATTCCATTGTCTTCTTTGCTTTGGTAAGATTATTATTTGGTAATCATTAGTACAAAAACACAACCTTAACCCAATTTCCTAAGCCTTCAGAGTTCTAAAGGAGGAAGATTGGTAGTCAGAGTTATGGCGTTGCGATTTCGTATGGTTGATCCACTCAGATACTTTAGAGGTTTTGAAGAGGGCTGCTTGGTGCGGGCTCGGTAAGTTCTTCGAGTTATTATAGTCAATAGGTATTTGAGTCGGTGAAGTTGTCACTATAGGTCATATATCATCGTTGTAAGTTTTATCTATTATAGTGGATTGGGGTGACAGTCTATACTTGGAATGGTTTCTTACTTGTATGAGTTTTCCACTCCGTCAATGAAATTTCTTGTATTGATTCTCTTTATTGTCTTGATATTTGCTTTATTTTACATCTGCTTAAAATTAATGGTGCTTGTTAATTCAATCCATAGTTGCTCTACCATTGACTTATCTTAGATAGAGTAGTATTCCGCATAGGGTCAAAACCTTAGAACAAAATCGAAATTTCATTTTATATGGATATATTTTTCATATATATTTTTATGCTTCAATTACTATATACGAGTCTTTTGTTTATTTATTTATTTTGTAGCTGTTTAATATAATATGGTACCAAACTATAATATATTTCATATTCATTTTATGAATGGTGACAATTTTAAAAATTGTAAGGAGAAAATTCTCCTTAAATTAAGATGTATGGACATTGACCTGACATTTAGAGTAGATGAATGACTAGTGCCTATGGAATTGAGCACTCAACAAGAGAGAGCATTTTATGAATAGTGGGAACGATCCAACCGCTTATGTATGATGCTCATTAAGGCTCATGTTTGGAAAAATATTTGTGGGTCTATTCCTGATTGTGCTAGGATGAATGATTATCTTACTCTCATTGAACAACAATTTGAGACATCTGATAAGGCATTGGCAAGCACGTTGATGAACAAATTCTCATCATTAAAATTTAATGGCACAAAAGGAGTGCGTGATCACGTTATGCAAATGAAGGATTTCGCTGTACAACTTAAGTATTTGGATATTGATATTTCTGAGATATTTTTGGTTCACTTTATCATTAACTCTCTTCATAATAAATATGGACCTTTCAAAATTTCTTATAACACACAAAAGGAAAAGTGATCACAATTAATGAATTTTTTACTGTTTATGTGCAAAAGGAAGGGAGGCTGAATTAAGAAAGGATGGAAAGTGTCCATATAATGACTCGTGGAAAGAAATATAATAAGAAGGAAAGAGGAAAATGAAAAATGCCCATTAATCAAGTTAATAAGAATGCTAATAAATGTTTTTTTTTGGGTAAGAAGAAAGGACAAATGGCAGGACCCAAAACCGGGGCCAATGACAACGAGGTAAATAAAAAAAAATAAAATTATAACAAATGGTCAAAAATTCAGCAGAAAATGGTCAAAAGTCAAAACATGACTTGGTCAAAAGGGACCAAAATTTAAAATTCCAAAACATGCCTCGGGGACTTTAAAACAAAAGAAAATATAAAATCACACAGAAAATATTCAAAGCATTCCCACAGTTTTAATGTGAACACCTGTCATAAAATAGATAATTAAAATTTAAATAATGGTCCGATCGTGCAATACATCAACTAAACAACTACACAGTTTTATAATCTCAAATATAAGTCAATTACCTCTACGAATGCACTAGCACCGCCGAAACGAAGAAAACTTCTCAACACGATCCGAACAATCTCGAGGGGTGAGCGAAACCACGTGCTCAATAGGGATTAATGTACTCACTTTAATTGGCTTTACAAAAACCCTGCATGGTTGGTATAATATATATATATGTCCGACAAAAGAGTATCGATGATGCGACTTAAGAAGTAACTATAATTTTTACATTATATCAATATAAATAAAAATATACATCCTCGGTGACTGCCCAAAGATCATCCAACAATGACATCTAACGGAACCTGAGATGTAAAACACACCGAATTAAACTCTCGCACAAATCAAACGGAAAACCAACATGGTTCCGTTTAAAACACATGCTTTTCATTTACAATCCAATACCACAAATGCCTATCTGGGGCCTACAACAACCACACTTCACAATAAAGGCCACAATCTGAAAACAGTAATTCATAACTTGAACTCAAATCTCAATACAAATAATTCAAAATCGGTAATTAAAACACGTAATAAAAAAACGATAAATACACGAAAATTAGAGTTCTAGTCAATTACTGCACGAAAAGGTCGAACCAACACGTCGGGAAGATCGACTGCAAGAGTTTGCTAGATGCGTCGGCTCGTGGAGCCAACGTGTCGGCGTAACGCCACGCCGCTAACACCAGAAGAATCAACCCATCGTCTCGAGTCCAATGGTGGTGGTCATTCGCCCAACGGAGCTCTGGTTCGTAAGGAAATCACCAAAAACTGTCGGAATTTTTAAGCTTTCCCTGCGCCAGAAAAAGACCACCATCGGCGACACAACCACCACCAAACTACTCCTCACGACCTGCTTTACGATTCCCATAGCTTCACTCGCCGGGAAATGACGACAACGAGGCCGGATCTAAGCTCTCTCTCGCAGATAGATGAAAGAAGAAAAAAGAAAAAATTGAAAAATGGGAAGGGCTGCTCATGATTTTTGGGAGAGAGAGAAAGGAAAAGCTTTTTAATAATGGGTTGCAAAATTATCAGTCAAGTCCCTGGCTTTTGGGTCAAATAAAAATTGAGTCAAACTCATCCAAATTTATCAATTGATCCCCAAAGTCAAAAATTTAAACTTTGACCAAAGAATTTTGTTGAAAAGACAATAGTACCCTTTATTGAAAAATTGGGTTATTACAACAAATGAAGAAATATTGCCTTAAATACAAGATTTGACTTGAAAAAAGGTAATTATATCTCTCTTGTGTGTTACAAATCTAATAAGGTTCATGTTTCTCATAATACTTGGTGGATTGAGTTCGTTCTACAATCTATATTACTAATACTATGTAGGGCTTCTTAAACCAAAGGAAACCGATGGAAATTGAACGTGCAATCTATTCAGGAAACAAGATGCCTTCATATGTGGAAGTTGTCAGGCCTACAAACTTGTTCGTAATTCTGGCTTTGTTTTAATCCTAGATATAATCATTTATATTCCATATTTTTCAAGAAACTTTTTTTCTGTTTCAAGACTTTTACCTCAAGATTTTGTTTTAGTTTCACTAGGACATCTTTTCATTTGTTAAAAGATTAGGCTATTGTTAGGAATAAGATTATGGTATAAATATAATAAAGGTGAGTAGATGGGAGAACCCTAGAATCATGCCTACACCCATTGAGTCCTTATGTAATAATAATAATAGTGTCGTAGCACCAGTTCGTCTTTCGTCTTCTATGTCTTTACCTAGTTCTTGTTTAAAAACTATTATGTCAAAAATAGAAAACTTGATAGAGTATTCTCATGTCCCAGAAGATACACAGATTAGTGAGTCGTATTTACCTTTTTTGAGTCCGTAAAATATTTATCGTCATAAGAGTTCTGTTACCCGTAGTTTTAGAACCCCAGTGTCCACTAAAAGACTCATTACTAAAGAGTATGTCCAGTCGTCCCGTCTTGATCAATATTCTTTGAAAGCTACTACAAATGAACAATATGTCACTATCGATATCCCTCCAGATTTCATCTCTGGTTGGAAACGAGAAGGATATATCCATCTTCACTTTGGAGTAGTTCATCTTACTATCACTTTACACGGTAGAAGAGGTTTACCTGTCACAGCCAGACTAGCTCTGCTAGATACAAGGTATTTTGAGTACCAGAATGCGGTGATCGACATAATTCTTACAACTTTACAGGCTGGAAGTGTGATCTTAACCTTTTACCCAAACTTCAATATGTCCCTTAAAGATATCAACCTTCCTACAGCCATAAAAGTTCAAGTCTAGATCTTTGGAGCATAATTTACCCCATCTTTCATGGTTGCTACCCTTCACCATCAGATAGTCTATAGACTAAAAAACCACTCCATAGACCTACAAAACCAAAAATCCTCTGATGCCTTGATGATCATAGGATGACAGAATCCGTACCTACCATCATTCAGATCCCTAAACAGATTTCTAAAGCCGAGCTTCAACATCTTATGCCTTTAGAGTGGCTTACCAACTATGAGAAGTTTCACCAACAGCCTGAGCCTATCTAAACCAATGAATCCAGTTTCCACCGACAACTTGATGGAACTATCAAAACCATTTTTTCTCAGCCCGGTACTTCCCAGCCAAGCCGACCTAGCATTTCAAGCCAAAATGAACCAACTCTATTGTGTTTGATGATCACTCCAGTGACATGTCCAGGATGAGTTGAGATTCATGTTCACTCATGTAATCCTGGTGGATTACCGGTCTACACAGATAAGATCAATGGTCATTTCATATGGGATCTTCCTGAAGCCCATATGTGCGACCCCGATTGCACATGTATCGATGATCTTGAAGATGATGATGATGATGCTCCTCGCAGGAGGAGAAGAAGATCAAAAAGAAGCATTCTTCTTGCAGATCTGAGAAATCTTGTAAGAGAGATGATCCAGATGCACCTAAATAGTGGATTGGTATCCAACTTTGGGTACTTAAAAAGGAAAAGAAGAAAGAACCTTTTCCTATCTACAGGAACGCTTTGAAGATACTTCGTGAAGAAGAATAGCGAAGTAAGTTAAAGCCTGAGCTTATCAAGCCACCAATAGTTCAACCAATACAACCTTGCATGATGTACTAGCCTGAATCAACATCAGAATTCCCATCCTTGACGAAACAGACAGATCCACAATCAAATGTGGTCTCTAAACCATTTGTGCAGAAAACTAATGTTCTGTCTAATGGTCAATTTGAAGAACCACAGCAGTTTGAAACAATCTCTAAATGGCAAACCCAAAATGATTGAGCACAGAATGTCGTCCCGCAAAAGATTGATCAAAATATGGATGTGGTTGTCACAAGAACCAGAGTTTAAGATAAAAATGTTGATAGCTTTACTGCCAATGTCCAACGACTTTACAACAAGCTTCAATAGCAAGTTACTCAACTTTATGCATAACTTAGACATATGTTACAATACATAAACTTTGGCTATGAATTCAGCCAGAAGGAAGCTGAGATCAGAAGATTGAAAACTGAACTTGCAAGAATCGAGGCAGATATGGTTCCACAACAACCAGCATTGTTCCCAACATATCCTACCACTACATACAACCCTTTTTACAGCCAACTGTCATTTCTTGAACCACCCAGATTCAAAATGACCCATGATATTTTCAGAGATCTAGAAGCTTCAGCACCTAGACCTCAGAGAACCAGACCAACAGCTACTTGACCAATACCTACTGCTTCTTCCTCAAAAATAGAAGCAGAACCATCCATTCAAACATCACCTAAGCCTACCATTCCTTTATCAGACATTATGTCTACCTTACCACATCAACCACCAGAACAGTTAACTTCAAAACCTGTTCCAATGAATATTCCAGAATCGATCCAATATAGTCCAGCAGAAGCTGTCCCATACACTCCAACCTATACACCACAGGTCCCAAATTGAACCAACTTGTCTCTTAGCCTATTGATAATTCCTCATCTGGAGAGGAAATTTCTAAATCAACCTCAAATGATGTAATGATTCTCAGTCTCAGTCCACAGATTCTGAAAAAGATCTTGCTGATATCACTACCTTGCTTATGGCAACTTCCACTGGTTCTAATACGCAGCAACAAACGTATACAAAAGAAGAACCAGATGAGACCATGCCAGAACAAACGCCACTAAAAGAACCATCGAAACCATCAAGTGGTAATTGGTTTACATTTGATGGACTTCCACCATCCAAATGGCGTGATAAAGTTCATGAAATGACGACCTGGATTGATTTACAGATTACAAAGCCAAATATAACGCTCATGGATGTTCTAAAAGAATTCTATACTAGATTCATTGGATCTCATAGAGATTGGTTTTAGTCCATTGGAGCTTACATGTAGATGTAGTTCATTCAGTATGATTCCACAGGCTCAGCCCTCAGATTAATTCATATGGAATTCCTTGGAGATGTCTTGGCAATTGACAAACAGGCTTGAAAAGACTATTTACGGATGAAATATTGTTCATTGAAAATGAAAGATTTGGATTTCCATTTTCAGCATATGTCTCAGAAGTATCATCTTCTGAATGGTGTGAATGATATCAACCTCCGCCATACATATGTCAGCTCTCTTCCAACTGAGCTACAGCTAGAACTTCAAAGAGAGATTATCCAGACCAAAAGATAAATGAAAGATATTTCCCTTGGAGAACTCCACCAAATGGCTCTCTTAGCTTGTGAAAGGCTATGTGAAAATCAAGACATGTTTAAGCTCATCCTTGAACAAAGAAAGCCTTTGAAGTCAGCTTTCCAGAAGTCTTACATGGAAATTAAGTGCAAAGATAAGCATTGCACTTGTTCATCGAAGAAGAAATCCCATTTCTAGAAGTATGACAAGAAAGTTAAGAAGTACCAGAAGAATAAGGACTACAAACAAAAGTTTAAGTTCTTCAAGAAGAATAATTCCTTGGAAAAGGAAAGACATCCATCAGATGTTTTATCTGCGGAAAGAAAGGGCACTTCTCAAAGAATTGTCCTAACAAACCAAATAAGGCTGCTAAACTTGTTGATCAAATTCATCAAAGCACACTTCTCGACCTTGAGAATATGGAAATTGAATCCATGTTTTCTGAGCAAGAAGAATCCAGTCCAGATACTATTTTTGCTATTTCATATTCTTCCTCAGAATCAGAAACATCCAGTGATGATGAATTATCAGATTATATCCCAGTCTATTGTGCACAACCTTGTTCACAACCTTCCAATCCTCCATCAAACACTCCTTCAACCCTCATTGTTCAAAAAAACTATACCGATACCTTTGGTCCAGATTCAAGTCCTACCATCCAAGTATGACTTACCCATTTCTGTTATTGGTTTTATTGATACAGGTGCGCATAAGAGTATGATGAATCCTGCAGTTCTTCCTCATCAGTTTTGGAAAGAAAATCAAAAGTTTTTCAGAGCTGCAGTTGGAAATGTGTTCAGAACTGATCTTATTACCAAGAAACCTATTGGTATTCAGTTCTTCCCAGAATGTACAGTTTGGACAACAGTCTTAGGCACAAACTTTCCAGATAAAGATTTGATTATTGGTTTTGATTTTTACCATTAAGCCAAAAGGCTTCAGATCTTTCTAGATGGTATTTGCTATAAGCGTTCAGTTAGAAACTTCACTACCATCCCTAAGTTGTTTTCTCTCTCAGAAGCACCACCAGATTACTCAGTCATATCCAAAAGGCTTCTCACTTCCTGTTGTGATTCACACTCATAGTTCAATCATCCAGCACCATTATGGAAGAATCAGAATTTCTTTACTAAGTTACCATTCAAACTTAATGAAGACATCAACCACACTAAAGCTACACATCCGGGGATGACACCTTATAATCTTACTATTGCACAGCAAGAGTGCACTGAACTGTTGAAACAAGGCTTAATTGAGCCTACCAAGTCAAGTTGGGTGTGTCAAGCTTTCTACGTGGTAAAAAAATCTGAAATAGTTCGAGGAAAGAAGCGCTTAGTCATTAATTACAAGCCTTTGAACCATTTCCTCCAAGATGATACGTTTCATTTACCTAAAATCAATTCTCTTTTTGTCCACCTTGTGTGATACTCATATCTTTTCAAAGTTTGACTTGAAAGTCGGATTTTGACAACTTGGTATTGATCCACTGGATCGGTACAAGACAATATTTTACATTCCTAATGCCTACTACCAATGGACTGTTATGCCTTTTAGGATAAAAGTACCCCCATCCATTTTTCAAAAGGCCATGACCTGTATATTTGAGCCCATCTTACCCAATGCTCTAATATACATTGATGACATCTTACTTTTCTCTAAAGACCAAAAAGCCCATTACCAATTACTTGAACAGTTCGAGTTCATAGTGTAAGCCCATTGCATTATGCTCTCAGAAAAGAAAAGTCATTTGGCTAGCCCAATATTGATTTCCTCAGGATGCATTTTCGTGATGAAAAATTCCAGCCTGGTCCGCACATTGCATATGAACTACTTTGATTTCCTGATGAACATCTGTCCATAAAATAGATCCAGCAGTTTCTTGGGATTGTCAATTATCTCAATATGTTCATGCCACATGTATCGCATCATACAAGCCAGCTGTCCAGTCTTCTAGAGAAAAAATCTCCACCTTGAGGTCCTCCACAGACCACAGTTGTAAAGAGCTTGAAGCAGATCGCGCAGAATCCGCCACCTTTAAAGATTCCCAGCTTTGGAAAAAGGATTTTACTGAGTAGTCATATCACTGCTTTACATCTTATCACCATGAAAGAAATTGTTCTCACTCTACAAGCATGGATACTGCAGAGTTTTCTTCTCCATGAAGAAAATGTCATCATTTGTTATTATAAAAAGAAACAAGAATACTTCATCAGTCTCAGCAACATTGCCATGTTTCCCAGTATCGACAAAGCAATCAATCGCATAATGGCATTTTATCTTGACATAGCTCCCAGTCTCATTCCTTTGGATTTTAGTCCTGATGATCAAGATATGAAAGCAATGGCTTATAAGAAGCTCTCCCGTTGGCCAGTTCTTGATCATGCTATCATTGATCCCAGATATGTCAATAATTTATGGAATGAAATTCAGAATTGTATTGAAGAAGTCCTTTAGCTTCTCTACCAAAAGAGATTGCAGATGACATCATACTCAGGATTCCAATGAGTTTCAAGAAATAGCATTCTATTCTAATCGATATTTGGGATGGAAGGACTGATGGTATGCTACAATATTGTGACGGTTCAGTAGTTAATTGTATAGCAATTGTACTTTATGGTTATGATACTTATCATTTCAACTATATTAATCACTGACCATAAGTTTTTTCAAAACTGCAAATGGACTCTTGGAGATCTCTTCGAGCATGGTTTCCTTGATGGCTTTGTTTTAGGACAGAGTTCTAGTTTTCCAGGAATAGACCATGATTGTCTCCATGATCTCCCACCTAATCTCTGTGATATACTTCTCAGATGGCGACAACGTTATGGAAGTATTCAAGTATGGAGGATGGTTTTCTTTCGTAAGATAAGTTTGAATTAGAATTGAATCCTATCAATAATATTACTAAGGTTTGCTTACATGAGTGTTCACTAAACTTCTCCATCTCTTCTCGAAAGCCAATGTTCTATGTATTTCTCATAGCCCTCCTTCCTCTTTGAAATCATTGTGGTATTTGGAGATCTTCTCCGGTATCAAATGATTTGATCATTTTCTGGACCCTTCAGTAGAAAATAATTAAATTACCACTCAGACATCAGTTCTTTCTCATATACTTTCAGTTTGTTCTATATTTTCAAGACTTCTATACTCTCTTATATACTTTCAATTTGGACTATATTCCCAAGGCGTTGGTATCAGATTCATCTTCTCGCTTTGTTACATAGTAAGTAAGTCAGGCAATATTGCGCACTCACAGAGGACCATTAGGCCATGGAGAGCCATCGAATGTCCAACAATGAGAAGGCGTAAGCTTGACAGCCCGAACTTTTCATTCTGAGTTGCATGAAAACATACCCAGGTAGTTCCTGGTCTTGAGTGTTCATTCTGAGAAATACAAGAAAGTATTTAGGTAGTTTCTGGTCTTGAGTGTTTCATTCTGATTATTATGAGTCATAACCCAAAGAGGCCTTGGTCTTGAGATGTATAAAGAAGTTATGTTACGGAGCTCCCGAACCTTGGTATCAGAGCCACGTCGCTAATATTTCCCGGGAGGAATATGAAATATGAATATAATAGATGTATAATCTTATGAATATGCATGCTTGTATTGGTGTAAATAGAAGTGTTTCAAATAGGAAATCCTATGGCTCATAAGATTATGTCATATCTCCATTGATCGAATCAAAAGATTGTAAAGGATATAGTCATTGAGACTCTTGACTTTATTGATTTTTGTACTTATGTGGATTGATTAAGGGCAAGCAGACCAATAAGTAGACCCGGCCACGGTTCCGGTTCGGAACTAGAACCGAACCGGAACCGAACCAGTTGGAACCGGAAGGTTCCGGTTCCAACCGATTCCGGTTCCGGTTTCAGAACCGAAACCGTGGCCGACCGGTTCAGTTGGAACCGGAAGGTTCCGGTTCCAACCGATTTCGGTTCCGATTTCAGAACCGAAACCGTGGCCGACCGGTTCGGTTGGGGTTCGACCCCAATCCGAACCGATCGGAACCGATGGAATCGTAAGGTTCCACCGGTTCTACGGTTCCAACCGGAATCGAAACTGTTCCGGTTGGAACCGTAGGGTTCCAACAGGAACCCTACGTCCCCAACGGCTAGTTGCCGTTGGGGGGCAGGGAGCCGTTGGCTCCCTACCCTTAATATAAAAAAAACTGTTTTAAAAAAATAATAATAATAAAATATAAATTACTAATATATCTCTAATAACGGTAATAAAACGGTTATATTTATGGGCATTTTTTGTATCCAAAAAAATTCTAAAACTCTATAAATAAGATTCATTTTTCATTATTTCAACACACTAAATTCTCAACTCTCTCATTTCCTACAATTCTCTTATTCTCAATCTCAATTCATACAATTCTCTTATTCTCAATCTCAATTCAATTAGTTATTATCATTCGCAATTAGTCAATTTTCTTATTTTCTTCCTAATTTCTCAAACGAAAAATGGCAAGCTCATCTGAGAACATAATGTCAAATATGCCAACCCAAGAGAGCGGCCCTAGTATCGGTGCACAATCACGGAGAAGAGAAGTTAAGGCTCGTTCCTTGGATGTTTTCAAAATTCATTTTCATTTGGAACGCCTAAAAGATGATACACAACAAGCAATTTGCAACTATTGTGGGGTATCTACAAAATTTCTGGTGGATATGGCAATATGATCAAGCACATGGAAAGACATCATCCGGTTGAACTTGGAATTGATACGACGCAAACTCAAATGGCCAGGTACGCATCATCTAGTAGAGGTACGAGTGCTGTAGATTTATTTAAATATTCTGATGTAAAAAATAGAGAAGTATTTGTGAAATTAACTTGTATGGCACATCTTTCTTTAAGCTTTGGTGAAAAACTTCATTTTACTAATTACGTGCATAATGCTTTAAATACTTCTGCATGTAGAATGACTCGAAACACAACAAAACGTCATATTTTTAAATTATATAAATATGGTAAAATTATTTTAAATGAAATATTTAAAGAAATGAAAGGTCGTATTTCTATATGTTCTGATATTTGGAGTGACCATTGGCAAACACACTCATACATGGGTGTGACTTGTCATTGGATTGATGCATCATTTACCATGCAAAAACGACTTATTGCATTTAGAGTTTTTGATGACCAACATACTGCACAAAATATTTATAGAATGATGAAGGTAATTTTTGATGAATATGGTTTACTACACAAAATTTTAACAATTGGATTTGATAATGCATCTACAAATACTGCATCCATTAATGATTTAAAATCCTTATGTGAACCAAATTTAGGGGGTCAATTTTTTCATATTCGTTATACATGTCATGTCCTTAACTTATGTGTTGAAGAAGGTTTAAAATTATTATCACCTTTCCTTGATCCTATTAAAATGGCACTAAATTGTATTTGGTCATATTCGCAAGTTAGGAGAGAATGGACGAAGTTTTGTAAAATAAATGGTATTAAACCGATTAAATTTTAAAAAGATGTTCCAAAACGTTGGAATTCAACTTATTTTCTTTTATGTCAAGCATTTCAATACAAAGATGCATTACAAGAATAATGACGAAATTAAGAAATGATTTAATTGAGTTATTTAATGATTATATTGTAATATATAACTTATGAACATTAGGTGAATCTAGTAGTAGCGACCCGGTAATTCAAACAAGACGTAGCGTATGGGATTGTTGGTTATTGCTGAAGGGGTTTTATAGCGGAAATCGGGTAACGCAGCGGAATAGTGGAAAATCAAAATTTTCCGATTTCAAAACTTTTTCTCGAATCAATTAAATAAACTATTTATTAATTGTCCAATAATCAAATTATGAAATATTACACAATAAATCAATTTTTGTGTAATTACCGAATTACCCCTATACTTTGAATTTTGTTCATTTTAGTCTGAAATTGTTCAAAACAATTTTGAATGATACTAAATCATTTTTAAGATGAATCTAACATGTCCCAAATGTCAAAATACAATTTACAACAAAAAAAACCCAAAAAATGTTGCCAAGGCTGAGAGCCTCACAAAGGGGGAATAAAGTGCATTTTGCACTTCCATTGTTCAAAACACATGCAAATGAAATCCAATCAACATAAGAGTTAATATGTATCATATACACATCCAAATACACCATATAAATGAAAAGCCCCAAATTTGGAAGTGGTCTCAAAACCTAATTTTTCAAATTCTTCAAATTAGACCAAATTTATTAAATTCAATACTTCAATCAAGTTTCTTCCATTACAATCAAGCCTCTCCACAATGAAACAACTATAGAACAAATCTATGTCATTTAAGAGTGGGTCAATAACTCTTGATTAGAAACAAGTTTCTCAAACTTACAAAAGAATTCTAGTAAACAACTTAGAAGCATTCTATGAACTTTATACATGCATAACCCCATTACAAAACTTCCATTCATCAAAAATACAAAGAATAAAGAATAGAAAGACATAAGAAACTCATAGCATATAGCTTAGAACTTAAGGAACATTTTCCTCTCTAATAGTAAGTTGAGAAAACTTACTAAAATCCAAGTTTTCCTTTGTTTTCTTTTCTTTTTCTCTCAAGCTTCTTTGTTTTCTTTTAATGGAGTTTTTGGTAAGGGTTTTACTTAATGAAACCCTAAAATGAAAAACAAAATAATTTATACCAAAAAATTTGGCCTTGGCCGTTTTTTGCTTAAATAAATATCTAGATATTTGTTTTGTATTTCATTTAATTTTGCAACTTGTCCACTTGTTTTAATGATCATTACACTTTAATGATATATTCAACCAAGTCAACAATTGCAACTTAGTCATTAAATAAAATATCATAACTTAAAAAATTCATACTTTAATTAATTTAATCATTTAACAATTAAATAATTAATTAATTAATCAAATACAAATATATTAAATATATGTATTATATTTACAATAAATATAAAATACATATACATTTATGATATTAGTCAAATATCTCAATTTGACAATTAATTAATGTGTATTGAATTAATCAAGCATTAAATACAAATATACAAAAATTAAGGAAATGACTATCGGGTCCCTACACATTTATTATGTGTTTAACCTTTAAACGACTTTATAAATAATCAACATTATTTATAATTGTTTCTCTAGTGCTCTACGAGTATATTTCATTAGTGAGACTCTCTAAATTCAGGCATATCCGTCACGAAATCCAATTTCGTGTCCATAATTTATCCACCCCTTCAGTGATAACAATCACGGATAAACTCGATGAATCATACAGGTCGAGGACATGACAAATGTATAATTCCTCCGTCACAGGTATCCGGATAAATCCCAGAGATATAGATGTAAACGTCAAATCTCTATATGGATTATCCAGTCGACTATTCTATTAACAATCTCAAAAAGAACATTTAGAACTAACTTCTAAATTGTACCACGGGCCCATTGTTTTTATCTGATTGCTAATCATATGGACTACCTATGCTTTGTTACACAGAACTGACTGATCCTATCTCGATACACACATGACACCCTGAGGATCTATCCACACCCAACGAACAGGCGGAGGTCTGATCTAAATAGATCGGTGACGTGACTGCCATCTAAGTGTGGAAGATGTCTCATACGCCCACAGTGGTATCTCAAGTCGAAGAATCACAAGTGCTACTCAACCCGATAAGATTCTTATTGACGTTGGTGTATCATCCATTAAGAATCTTCGGTGAGTCATTCAGTGTTTATTCGCTATAAACACATACACGTCTATACTAGTCTCCAAGACTTATGGTTCATTGAGAAACCATCAGAATCATATATTCCAGTATACGACATGTACCGGTCTCAACGGGTTTACTATACTGACGAAGTAGTGTAAATCTTGACCAGGAACTGTCTGAGAATGACAACGTCATGATACAACTCAATGTCAGTTGCGACGCTTTTGCAACAACACCTTGACTAGTCATTCTAAGGTCATTACGTCTTTACCATATTAAAAGATACATTATATTATAGAAACTGCATATATTATTCATAATAATAACGTTTTATAGTAATATTCATAAAGAAATACAACCGGGAATTGGCGCTCTGAGCACCAACCCCAACAAAAACTCACACTTGCTCTAGTGCCAATAACGATTGTATCTAATACCCATCGACTCCACGTGTTTATCAAACAACTTCGGAGGAATGGCCTTCGTCAGCGGGTCTGCTACATTATCTTCACTCGGTACCTTGTACACGGAAATATCCCCTCGTGACACAATCTCTCGAATGATGTGGTACTTGCGTTCCACATGCTTCGGCTTTTGATGGACCCAAGGTTCCTTTGCTTGCGCAATGGCTCTAGTATTATCACAGTATAACTGAATCACATTCTCGATACTTGGGACAACTCCCAATTCTGTGATAAAGTTCTTTATCCATACAGCCTCTTTTGCAGCTTCAGAAGCTGCAATATATTCAGCCTCAGTGGTGGAATCTGCTGTTGATCCCTGTTTGGAACTATTCCAACAAACTGCACATCTGTTAAGGATAAATATGAATCCAGATGTAGACTTTCTATCATCGGGATCCGATTGGAAATCGGAATCCGTATACCCGTTAACTTGCAGTTCGTTTCCTCCATAAATTATTAACTTATCATTAATACCTTTAAGATACTTGAGGATATGTTTAATGGCCATCCAATCGTCATTACCTGGATTGGACTGATACCTGCTAGTTACGCTAACAGCGAAACTGATATCAGGCCTAGTACATAACATGGCATACATTATGCTACCCAAACATGAAGCATAAGGTTGGTTAGACATTCTAACATTCTCATCTTCTGTTTGTGGACTCATCTTCTTTGAAAGATGAATCCCATGTCTGAACGGTATGTTTGCTGTCTTACAGTTACCAAAAGTATACCATTCCAAGATCTTATCTATGTACGTTGATTGGGATAACCCAATCAGCCTCCTTTATCTATCTCTATAGAGTTTTATCCTTAAAATATAGGAAGCTTCTCCCAGGTCATTCATGGAGAAATTCTTACAGAGGTACGCTTTGACACTTTGTAACATACCTAAATCATTCCCAATGATTACGATGTCATCAACATATAGGACTAAAAATACGACCATGCTCCCACTGGCCTTCTGATACACATATGATTCTTCCGAATTCTTAAGAAAACCAGACGATCTAATAATCTCGTTGAATCGAAGATTCCAACTTCGTGAAACTTGTTTAAGTCCATAAATGGACTTCTTAAGCTTACATACCATACCCGAGTTTTCGCTGGACGCAAAACCTTCCGGCTGTTCCATATAGATTTTTTCATCAAGAAATCCATTTAGAAAAGCCGCGTTGACATCCATTTGCCAAATCTCGTAGTCATGATACACATCTATAGAAAGCAAAATCTGAATAGACTTAAGCATTGCTACTGGTGAAAAATTTTCATCGTAGTCGACGCCAGGTCGCTGCGTGTAACCTTTTGCTACCAGTCGGGCCTTGTAAGGTTTAACCTTACCGTCAGGCCCGCGCTTCCTTTTGTAAACCCATTTACAATCGATAGGAACAATTCCTTCGGGAAGCGGAACCAAGTCCCAAACTTGATTCTCATGCATTGAGTCTAACTCGGATTTCATGGCACTTTGCCATTTCACGGAGTCGATGTCTAACATCGATTCTCTATAGGTGAAAGGATCAGTCTCTTCAACTAAGAGAACATCTAGACTCTTTTCTTGTATCAAATACAAGCGTTCAGGAGGTCTAGATACTCTTTCTGACCTGCAGAGTGTGTGTGTTGAAGGTCCTTCATCTACTTGAACTTCAGGTTCCTCCGTTGGTTCGTTGTTTTCAGGTTGGACTTCATCAAGTTCAACCTGTCTATGATTACCACCTTCAGACAAAAATTCTACTTCTAGAAATTTTATGAAGCGAGCTACGAACACATTTCGATGCTCGATATCATAGAACATATATCCCCTCGTATTCGAAGGATATCCGACAAACCTAAACTTTTGCCCTCGAGGCAAAAACTTATCTTGCTGAGTCACCTTGACATAGACAGGACAACCACAAACCTTAATGTAACTAAGATTTGGTCTCATACCGAACAATATCTCATACGGTGTCGTAGGAACAACTTTAGAAGGAATCTTATTCAAAAGATGCGCAACTGTTAAAAGAGAGTAGCCCCATAAATAATAGGGCAAATCTGTGAAACTCAACATCGATCAGACCATATCCAATAAAGTCTGATTTCTCCTCTCAGACACTCCATTGTACTGTGGAGTACTTGGAGGAGTATATTGAGCGAGAATCCCATTCTCCTTCATATAATCCATGAACTCACCACTCATATATTCGCCGCCTCGATCGGATCGAAGGCATTTAATATATTGACCAGTTTATTTTTCTACTCCATTTCAGAACTCTTTGAACTTTTCAAAGGTTTCCGATTTATGTCGCATCAAATACACATAACTGTACCGTGAAAAATCATCGGTAAAGGTAACAAAGTACGAATAACCACTGTAAGCAGTCTAACTTAGTGGACCACATACATCAGAATGTACGAGTTCCAGTAAGTTAGTGGCTCGGTGTCCAACACCAAAAAATAAGGCTTTAGTCATCTTACCCTGAATACAGGATTCACAAGTTGGATAGGATTCAATGGTAAGATCTGGTATCAAACCATTCTTAACCAATGAGTAAGGCGTTTAACGCCTATGTGACCCAGCCGCATATGCCAAAGTTCAGTATTATTAATTACAGGTAAACTACGTTTATTAACTCCAGTATTTAAAATATCTTTTGAAGTTTGCAATGTATAATGACCATGCTGGCTTGGACAACAAAGGATCTGAATATTACTTTTATCATATAAATATAAAGAACTGTTCTTAATATTAATACGAAAGCCTTCTGTATCCAATACAAAAAGTGATATAATATTAGCTACACATCCTGGTACAAAATGACAGTCATTTAACAAAAGTGTCCCATTCGGTAATGAGATCTCACATACTCCCACTGTAACTGCATCCAGAGAGTCTCCACTCCCGAATCGCAACTGCATCTCTCCAGGCTTCAGTCTTCTACTTTCTTTCAGCACCCGCAACGAATTGCAAATGTGAATGGGACAAGCAGAATCTAAAATCCAGTTGGATGTAACGGCTTCACAAGCCAAAGATAAATCAATAACTGGAAAAATAAATGTACATGATGTAGATACTTTCTCCCTCCTCAGCTGGGCAATGTAGTCAAACAGTTCCTTTTCCAGTGCCTGACCTTGCTGCAGTGATGGCATTTGTCTTCAGAAGCCTCTTGGGCTTTGCTATCTTTGCCAGTGGTTGAGGATCGAAACCCTTCTTCTTCTTCCCTTTCTTCTTCTTTCTCTTCTTCTTCTTCCCTTTCTTCTTCTTTCTCTTCTTCTTCTTTCACTTTGACCAAGTCTGGGAAGAAGCAGAAAGAGAAGTAGGACTCAGAGGGCGAGTCGGTACTCCCTTCTTGAGGTCCTCTTCCGCTGTGAGCAACATCCTATGCAGCTCTTGGTAGGTGCAGACATCCCGTTCATGTTGAAATACATCACAAACTGGCGATAAGAAGCTGGGAACGAACCAAGAATGGCACTCCTACCGAGAATGTCATTCAGAATGAGATTATGTTGCCTCAGTTGATCGATCAAATCGATCATCTGAAGAACATGTGGGCTAACAGCTTGCCCCTCATCCAATCGCGCATGGAACAGTTCCATTGCGACCTTATGAACAACAACTTGTTCTTGGTTCTCAAACGATTCTCTCAATCGTGTCATCATAGTATAAGCATCTGACATGCCATAATATTGTTTCTTGAGTCCCGGTGAAAACGAACTTAAGATGTATGATTTAACCCTTAAATCATCATCCTTCCAAGCTTGGAAGACTTCGCGTTCTTCCGGTGTAGCGTCTTCTGACACAGCAAGGGGCAGTGGACCCTCAAGAACATATCCTAACCTCTCGGAATCGAGGACAATCCTCAAATCCAGATCCCAATCGGCGAAGTTATCAGCGCCTTTAAGTTTGTTCGCATCAATCATACGCGCAAACTAATTAGTGGATGGTGCCGCCATCGCAAATCTATCATATAGATCACGAAAAACGGTTAGCAGAAATTTAAGCAGTTTCATATAATATCATAAGCATAAACTAGATCATGGATTTTTAATCTAAAAATGCCCCTCCCACTAAATCATGCAATACTGTAATCCCCAAACAGAATACAAAGATTTAATAATTAAATTAAATACAAATATTGAAAAGTGGATCCCGTGAATATATTTCAGCTCACAGCAGAGGCACGGTCTCACCTACGTATATTCATCAGGTAGACAACTCATTTGTCAATCACTCACTAGTGACTCCTAGGTTTCCGGTCCTGGTCGTTTCTCGTTGTCGCTGCTAAGGTGACCGGTGCGTAATCACACGCGTATAACGCAAGCGCACGTATCGTTCAAGTAGTATAAAAAGTATCGATCCCACGAGTACTTAATACCTAAGCTATTAATTTAATGAGGTCAAATGATTACTAGTATCTAACAGGTTGTTTGATAGATTTGAAAATGTGACGATTCTAAATTTAAAAATAAGTAAATAAAATTGTTCGAGAGTAGGTTTAAGAAAATTCAATATTAAAAACTATCTAGGGTTGTGATTTCTTCCAATATCATTTTAAAGATGAAGTGGATATCTTATAGTTGGGTAAAATATTGATTTATTAACCTGGAACACTAAATTATGTAAAAGCTTCTTCCGATGGTCAACTACAAATATCCAGTATAACTCAATTGAACCATATGTCTATGTCAACCAAATTACCTGGATTTATTAAGATTAAGTTCCAATTATGGCTACCCCCCGCCCGACAGGTATATTCATATCCTGTAAGGAAATCTATTAAAGGGTTATCTATCCTCAAGGAAGATCGTGGGCTATTGAGTCTAAGGTTTTAAACTTAAAATCCCTATGTCTAGTTCATTTTAAGTTTATCAGTTAAATTTTATTAATGGCCAGTTAATAAAAAGCATTATATTAAGACTCAATAAATAACCTTTATATTACCCAAACTATAATTTAACCCCTTATAAACCGGTGATATTGGATTTCATCACAACCCCAGATAACTGGCTTAGTTACGACACATATTTACAAGTAGTAAAAAAAAATAAAAGACATAAAGTAAAATACTTAAAATTAAATATTGAAAAGTAAATTGTTGAAAAGTAAATAAAGTAAAAGTAAAAAGTAAAAAGTAAAAAGTAAAAAAAAAAAAAAGTAAATTACTGAAAGTAAATTGCTGAAAAGTAAATTGCTGAAATTAAATAAAGTAAAAGTACAATAAAAGAAAATGCTGGGGTTAGAGGATCAACTTTTATTTCTACTATTTTAGATATCTCCCTTAATATAATATATTAACTTTGCGTGATAATTACCAACCAGCCATATAGGCGGTATCCTGATTAAGTCAAATTAATTATTAATTACCAACCGACCAACCAGGCGGTATCCATACTTAGTCAGGTTAAAACCAATTTATAATTAATTTCCAACCGGCCAATATAGCGGTATCCTCATTAAGTCAGGTTTTAAATAGTTTATATTTTATATTTAAGGGAGATTAATCTAGATAGCAATAATAAAAGCTTTGCCTTTTACCCCAGAAAGGGGGAGTTACCTCCTCATTGCTTGAAAAATAAAAACTGCAAAAGTAAAGAAAGAAAAGGTTTGTGCGTAAAAGTAAATTGCGGAAAGTAAAAACTGAAAAGTAAAGAAAAGAAAGTGCGAAAGCGGAAATTAATTACTGGAAGCTGTAAATAAACAAACAAGATACAATCTTCTTATTTATTCATTAGGAATTTCAAAGAAGAAAGTATGAATTTTACATATGAAATGGCTTGGTATTTATAGGCAAAATTTTGCCTCCATCAAATCATCCACCAAATCAATTATTAATTGCTCCACTAATTGTTCAACTAATTGCTCCACCAAATTCATTATTAATTACTCTACTAATCTCTTATCATGTTTGGTGATGATTTGATAATTTTTATTATTTATTTACTAATTTATTTTTTGCTTTGAAAATGATTGAAAGTGACTTTAATAATTACACACAACACACTTCTGGATGGTTTATCAATTTCGGGCATGAAATCTTTCGAATTAGAAATTATTTTGTCTTTCAAAGCTGTAGATCTTTGAGTCTTCTTTAATCTGGAACTTGAATCAGCTCCATCCGATATTGGAGTAAAATGTTATGCCCAAATTACGACAGATGCACAAAACTGGAATTTCTAAAACTGCACTTCGTTAAAACGCCCTTTCAAGTTTCCAATCTCCAAAATTAATATGTCAAGTCCAAATTTTGCCCTTATTTGACCCACATTTCGTCCTAAATGATTTCATTGTGTCCCAATATTATTTTATCTGCAAAATAAACTAAAACACATCAAAACGTTCATCAAACCCGAGAAACTAAACAAAATATTAAGTAAAAGGGGCGGTAAATATTGATATATTTTCCTCTCATCACACCCCCAAACCTAACATTTTGCTAGTCCTCGAGCAAAACAAAATAAAATACAAGAAACAATTAAAATTAAACTAAGCCACTTTCGTAGGGATCACGGTTGCATTTAGCATATGCAACAAGCCTTTAAACCCCTAGATGTCCCTAGTGGACGAGTTATAGTCTCGTGAGGGCTTACAGCAACAGATACCCACAAACGTTTTACAAAAGTAAAAAGATAATAAAACTAATGCACACAAAAGCAAAAAGACAAGAGAAAAGAGAATAAACAAGTTAGTGACTAATCAGGTGAAACTTCTACTCCAAGTCAATAGTTGTTTTGTTTCATTCTAAATTACCGAATAAGTAAATTCTCCGATTATTTTTACCATTCTCCATATACACAGTCGACAAAATATTAATCAACTCATTTTTGCCCACAACAGTCACAATTGTAATTGAGAAGAGAGTAATATTTTTGTCCTGAAGTTTTATCAGAATTCACACCTTTTTGTAGCAATGGAATAATTTTTCTGATTTTTTTTCTTTTTTCCTATATTTTTTATTTATATACAATACCTTCCATCTATGTAACGAGCTTTGGGCCGGTGGCTCCCAAACCAGTTGGCTTTAGGGCACCAGGTGTTAAGACACCCCTATGGACTTAATTACTCAGACTTCAGATATATATATTTTTGCAGCATCTTTGATCCATGTAGCGAGCTTTGGGCCAGTGACTCCCAAACTAATTGGCTTTAGGGCACTAGGTGTTAAAACACCCTTACAGACTTAATAACTCGGATCTCAGACGTTTTTTTTTTTTTTTACTCCATCACTTTTTGAAATGCTTCCTCCAATTAAATTAGAGCACTGAATATTACAAACTTTTCAATTTTAGTTCATGTCCGTATGTTTCTATGTATGTTGATAATATCTGCTAACTGAACATATGAAGATCCATTTTAGTCAATTTTATGGAGAATTTACAAATTAAATAATTCAAAAGGAAATAAACAAAAATTAACTTGTTCCGATATAGGTTTGAGATACGTATCAGGAGAGAGGAAACTCCTTACTCAGCTATCTCTCACCAATTTCACCCTTTTTAGTCAAAATAAAAACACAAAAACACAATTGTTTTTTGTAATTTTTGAAAATTTTTCAATTTTTTTGTATTTTTCGAAAAATTTTGGATTAAAAATAAAAAGAACACACAAACTAAAAACAAGGTACTGATCAACTAATTCCCTCCCCCAAACCTAAATGAGACATTGTCCCCAATGTCTTAAAAAGTAGAAGAAGAGTTTAGAAAATAATATCTGGTTAGCTGAAATTCTACAGGAAATTAAAGGTTAAGATCCAGATTAATCCTACGCCTCTTACCACGATCGTCCTCGTACCAATTTATCTTTGAAAGGATAGGGTCAACTCGTGGTTCATAGGCTATGAGTTGGTCTATTAGATCCGGAGCAGTTCTGGCAGTAAAGATGAGTTCTTTCAAAGGTTTTGACACTAACCCATTTCTCCGGGCATCATCAAGAAATACACAAAGAAAATCATAAAATCCATCAACGTTAAACAACCCAATTGGTTTCTGGTGTATGTTCAGGTTCGCCCAAGATAGCACAATAAAAATTTCCTTCAATGTACCCAAGCCACCTGGCAAAGCAATAAAAGCATCAGCACGATAATCATTTCTACCAGTCATTCAGACATACCTGGCACGATCAGTTCCTCTCCTTTTGATGGTTCAATAAGATTTGCCTCTGCCAAGGGTTTTGGGATGATTACCAAAACGTGACTGCCTCCTTCCTGTACAGCCTTTGAAATGATCCCCATTAGTCTAAGATTGCATCCGCCATATATTAAGTGCATATTCCTTGCAGCTAAGACTCGACCCAATTCTTGTGCTGCTTCTACGTATTGTGGCTTAACACCAACACTTCTACCGCAAAACACACAGATGTTTTCAACTCGTCTTCTTGAAGTGGCTTCCATTTTTTTTTAAGTATTTCTTTCTCAACTCTGGATGCCTTCAAAAGTGCAATGACGGGCTGAATTTATAGTACCTGAAAAGGGTGAGTAAAAATAGCACAAGTATCTTCCAGATGACGATTAGTAGCGAAATAATATCGTGATAGTCAAAAAGGTCTGGATCCTGTCGGAGAAAACAAAAGAAAAAAACAAAATAAATCACAATTATTAAGAAAAGACAAAGAGACATAATATTTACAAGAAAAGTAACGGCTTGATTGACGTCTATGCGTCAGGGACAAGCTTCCCATCCAATTTTCTTATAAATTGGCAAACATGGTCTTTTTCAGTCAGATTCCCGAAACTTAACAGTTGTCTTTCCTTTTGAAATTGTGTAGGTAATTTGTGAATGGCTATGTGAACATATCCACTTAGATGTGAAGATATATCATCTAAAGACTCCTTACTCAAGCCATCCCTAATGAATTTAATTTTGTCTTCACGATTATCAGACACCATTCCTAAAGAACGACAACGAGTATTGCAATTCCATCGTGCACATTTGTAACAAACACCCATTTGCTTAGCTCTACGTTTCTTTGCATATGTGTTTCTTCCAAAACCAGGCAGATTTTTAATAAAAGAGTCAGAAGACTCACCTGCCAATTGGACCCGTGCTTCAATTACCCAACGAATATCATTGGGAACACCATGGATTGTCAGTAATCTCATACGTTCCAAGCGAGCTTTGTAGACTTTCATCAGAGATTTTTGAGGGAGAGAAGGAAATTGCTTGTGAAGATTTGCGAGAGCTTCTTCCATCTTGAAATCACTAAACCTGCAAAAATTAAACACACAAAAATAAAACACACCAGATCACAATATATACAAAAATTGCATGGGTTGCCTCTCTGCTAGCGCTAAGTTTAGAGTCGTCAGCCAGACTTGACTTCTCGAACGTTAAGCTGGATCTGAAAGTGTGACACTTTCTTTTTGTCGCTCAATGATTCTCCCCAGTAGTGCTTGACACGCTTATTTTTAACCTTGAAAGTTTTGTTGGAGTCAGGATCATGTATCTCAACGGCTCTATCTGGTAAAACTTTGGTGATCACAAATGGACCTGACCACCGTGATTTTGGCTTCCATGGGAAGAATTTCACCCTTGATTTGTTTAACAGTACCTTCTGCCCTAGTTCCAGTTGTATGCGCACTAACTTCTCATCATGTCTTTTCTTGCCATTTTATTTGTACAATTTGGCATCCTCAAAAGGCTGATTGTGAAATTCCTCCAATTCGTTGAGCTGGTGGAACTTTTTCTCTTCTGTTGCTTGTAGTGCAAGAATTGGCTTCCTCAGTACAAAAGACGCTTTATCTTTAGGCTCCACAGAAAATTGACATGTTTTAAGTTTGTCAGTAGAACTTTGTATTGCATTGAAGTTCTGAATAGTACTGTGTATCACATCAAGTCTGAAACATTCCTCATTCTTTTCATCATCTGGGAAATCCATGGCCTTGAAAACATTGAATGTTACTTCTTGGTTTTGTACCCTCATGGTTAATTCTCCTTTTTGTACATCAATAATGGTTCGGCCTGTAGCCAAGAATGGTCTCCCGAGGATGATTGGCACGTCTACGTCTTCCTCCATATCAAGGACAATAAAATCTGCTGGGAAAATGAATTTGTCAACCTTGACCAGTACATCCTCAACTACTCTTGGAAATACACGCAGTCTCATTGCTTCTTCTGATGCTCTGTTGTAGTTGAAAGTACCGCAAACTTCCAGGAAGTTACTGATGTGGGCATTAGGATCTTCAGTTGCATTCCCCCCGAATTGAACTGACTGCTGAATCATCTGAATGCATGTTTTGATGTCACACGCATTTGCTGGTAATAGAGGAAGTACAATACAGGAAATGAGTCTGTCAACCACCGGAATGGTTCTGTCTCGAATAGGAATCGGTGGTGCAACCTCTAACGGTTCAGGTTCCATGTTGACTAAAGCTTCTTGGCCTTCTCGCCTTTCCCTTCTCAACTGTCCGATGGTTCTTTCAATTTCCGGGTCAAGCGGTCGAAGTTCAAAGCTTCGGGTTCGTCTCATGAAGTTTCTGAGAACCTGAAACACAAGAAAATAAAAATAATAAGTAAAAAAGAAATTAGATACGAGTAATGTATCTAACCCCATAACTAATAGTGAAAGATAAATAAATCCCCGGCAACGGCGCCAAAAAATTGACCGGTGCGTAATCACACGCGTATAACGCAAGCGCACGTATCGTTCAAGTAGTATAAAAAGTATCGATCCCACGAGGACTTAATACCTAAGCTATTAATTTTATGAGGTCAAATGATTACTAGTATCTAACAGGTTGTTTGATAGATTTGAAAAGGTGACGATTCTAAATTTAAAAATAAGTAAATAAAATTGTTCGAAAGTAGGTTTAAGAAAATTCAATATTAAAAACTATCTAGGGTTGTGATTTCTTCCAATATCATTTTAAAGATGAAGTGGTTATCTTATAGTTGGGTAAAATATTGATTTATTAACCTGGAACACTAAATTATGTAAAAGCCTCTTCCGATGGTCAACTACAAATATCCAGTATAACCCAATTGAACCATATGTCTATGTCAACCAAATTACCTGGATTTATTAAGATTAAGTTCCAATTATGGCTACCCCCGCCCGACAAGTATATTCCTATCCTGTAAGAAAATCTATTAAAGGGTTACTATCCTCAAGGAAGATCGTGGGCTATTGAGTCTAATGTTTTAAACTTAAAATCTCTATGTCTAGTTCATTTTAAGTTTACCAGTTCAATTTTATTAATGGCCAGTTAATAAAAAGCATTAATATTAAGACTCAATAAATAAACCTTTATATTACCCAAACTATAATTTAACCCCTTATAAACCGGTGATATTGGATTTCATCACAACCCCAGATAATTGGCTTAGTTACGACACATATTTACAAGTAATAAAAAAAAATAAAAGACATAAAGTAAAATACTTAAAATTAAATACTGAAAAGTAAATTGTTGAAAAGTAAAAAGTAAAAAGTAAAAAAAAAAAAAAGTAAATTACTGAAAGTAAATTGCTGAAAAGTAAATTGTTGAAATTAAATAAAGTAAAAGTACAATAAAAGAAAATGTTGGGGTTAGAAGATCAACTTTTATTTCTACTATTTTAGATATCTCCCTTAATATAATATATTAACTTTGCGTGATAATTACCAACTAGCCATATAGGCGGTATCCTGATTAAGTCAAATTAATTATTAATTACCAACCGACCAACCAGGCGGTATCCATACTTAGTCAGGTTAAAACCAATTTATAATTAATTTCCAACCGGCCAATATAGCGGTATCCTCATTAAGTCAGGTTTTAAATAGTTTATATTTTATATTTAAGGGAGATTAATCTAGATAGTAATAATAAAAGCTTTACATTTTACCCCAGAAAGTGGGAGTTACCTCCTCATTGCTTGAAAAATAAAAACTGCAAAAGTAAAGAAAGAAAAGGTTTGTGCGTAAAAGTAAATTGCGGAAAGTAAAAACTGAAAAGTAAAGAAAAGAAAGTGCGAAAGCGGAAATTAATTACTGGAAGCTGTAAATAAATAAACAAGATACAATCTTCTTATTTATTCAATAGGAATTTCAAAGAAGAAAGTATGAATTTTACATATGAAATGGCTTGGTATTTATAGGCAAAATTTTGCCTCCATCAAATCATCCACCAAATCAATTATTAATTGCTCCACTAATTGTTCCACTAATTGCTCCACCAAATTCATTATTAATTACTCTACTAATCTCTTATCATGTTTGGTGATGATTTGATAATTTTTATTATTTATTTATTAATTTATTTTTTGCTTTGAAAATGATTGAAAGTGACTTTAATAATTACACACAACACACTTCTGGATGGTTCATCAATTTCGGGCATGAAATCTTCAGAATTAGAAATTATTTTGTCTTTCAAAGCTGTAGATCTTTGAGTCTTCTTTAATCTGAAACTTGAATCAGCTCCATCCGATATCGGAGTAAAATGTTATGCCCAAATTACGACAGATGCACAAAACTGGAATTTCCAAAACTGCACTTCGTTAAAACGCCCTTTCAAGTTTCCAATCTCCAAAATTAATATGTCAAGTCCAATTTTTGCCCTTATTTGACCCACATTTCGTCCTAAATGATTTCATTGTGTCCCAATATTATTTTATCTGCAAAATAAACTAAAACACATCAAAACGTTCATCAAACCCGAGAAACTAAACAAAATATTAAGTAAAATGGGCGGTAAATATTGATATATTTTCCGCTCATCATAAGGCAGGCCCACAAGGAGACGTACAAAGGTTAAACTCTTCAATAATAAACTCAAGTTACTTGCGTAACCCTGACAGGTAGGGCACGTTCAGGATTCCGCTTTCGCTTGAATTTATCTAGTATCTGATATATACCATGTATAAATAAATCTCTATCGGCTACATCCTCACAGCAGAGGCACGGTCTCGGATGTAGTCACGGAGAAATATTTATAAACCGTATTGACAAGACGGACCACTTTACATGCATCAAATACATAATTACATTTAAACCTTATTAATTAGGGATTTTTCGCTAAGTGTCATACACCCTAAATCTGATCAAGTTAGATTATAAGATGCATGTATAAAGTTAAGAAAACATGATTAAACATTGAATTAAAGTGCTAATCATATTAGGGGTCCTAGAATCAGACTCGCTCTGATACCATTTTGAAGGGGTTTTATAGCGGAAATCCGGTAACGTAGCGGAATAGTGGAAAATCAAAATTTTCCGATTTCAAAACTTTTTCTCGGATCAATTAAATAAACTTATTTATTTAATTGTCCAATGATAAAATTCTGAAATATTACACAATAAATCAATTTTTTATGTAATTACCGAATTACCCCTATACTTTGCATTTTGTTCATTTTAGTTCGAAATTGTTCAAAACAATTTTGAATGATTCTAAATCATTTCTAAGATGAATCTAACATGTCGCAAATGTCAAAATACAATTTGCAACAAAAAACCAAAAAATATTGCCAAGGCCGAGAGCCTCACAAATGGGGAATAAAGTGCATTTTTTACTTCCATTGTTCAAAACACATGCAAATGAAATCCAATCAACATAAGATTTAATATGTATCATATACACATCCAAATACACCATATAAATGAAAATCCCCAAATTTGGAAGTGGTCTCAAAACCTAATTTTTCAATTTCTTCAAATTGGACAAATTAGACCAAATTTATTAAATCCAATACTTCAATCATGTTTCTTCCATTACAATCAAGCCTCACCACAATGAAACAACTATAGAACAAATCTTGGTCATTTAAGAGCGGGACAACAACTCTAGATTAGCAACAAGTTTCTCAAACTTACAAAAGAATGCTAGTAAACAACTTAGAAGCATTCTATGAACTTTATACATGCATAACCCCATTACAAAACTTCCATTCATCAAAAATACAAAGAAGAAAGAATAGAAAGACATAAGAAACTCATAGCATATAGCTTAGAACTTAAGGAACATTTTCCTCTCTAATAGTAAGTTGAGAAAACTTACTAAAATCCAAGCTTTCTTTTCCTTTGTTTTCTTTTCTTTTTCTCTCAAGCTTCTTTGTTTTCTTTTAATGGAGTTTTTGGTAATGGTTTTGACTTAATGAAACCCTAAAATGAAAAACAAAACAATTTATACCAAAAATTTGGCCTTGGCTGAATTTTTGCTTAAATAAATATCTAGATATTTGTTTTGTATTTCATTTAATTTTACAACTTGTCCACTTGTTTTAATGATCATTACACTTTAATGATATATTCAACCAAGTCAACAATTACAACTTAGTCATTAAATAAAATATCATAACTTAAAAATTCATACTTTAATTAATTTAATCATTTAACAATTAAATAATTAATTAATTAATCAAATACAAATATATTAAATATATGTATTATATTTACAATAAATATAAAATACATATACATTTATGATATTAGTCAAATATCTCAATTTGACAATTAATTAATGTGTATTTGAATTAATCAAGCATTAAATACAAATACACAAAAATTAAGGAAATGACTATCGGGTCCCTACACATGTATTATGCGTTTAACTTTTAAACGACTTTATAATAATCAACACTATTTATAATTGTTGCCCTAGTGCTATACGAGTATATTTCATTAGTGAGACTCTCTAGATTCAGGCATATCCGCAACGAAATCCAATTTCGTGTCCATAAATTATCCACCCGTAAATTATGACAATCACGGATAAACTCGCTGAATCATACAGGTCGAGGTTTTGGCAAATGTATAATTCCTCCGTCACAGGTATCCGGATAAATCCCAGAGATATAGATGTAAACGTCAAATCTCAATAGGGATTATCCAGTCGACTATTCTATTAGTAATCTCAAAAAGAACATTTAGAACTAACTTCTAAATTGTATCACGGGCCCATGGTTTTTATCTGATTGCTAATCATATGGACTACATATGCTCTGTTACACAGAACTGACGGATCCTATCTCGATACACACAGGACACCCTGATGATTTTTCCACACCCAACGAACATGCGGAGGTTTGATCTAAATAGATCGGTGACGTGACTGCCATCTAAGTGTGGAAGATGTCTCATGCGCCCACATTGGTATCTCAAGTCGAAGAATCACAAGTGTTACTCAACCCGATAAGATTCTTATTGACGTTGGTGTACCATCCACTAAGAATCTTCGGTGAGTCGTTTAGTGTTTATCCGCTATAAACACCTACACGTCTATACTAGTCTCCAAGACTTATGGTTCATTGAGAAACCATTGGAATCATATATTCTAGTATACGACATGTACCGGTCTCAACAAGTTTACTATACTGACCAAGTAGTGTAAACCTTGACCAGGAACTGTATGAGAATGACAACGTCATGATACAACTCAATGTCAGTTGCGACGCTTTTGCAACAACACATTGACTAGTCATTCTAAGGTCATTACGTCTTTACCATATTAAAAGATACATTATATTATAGAAACTGCATATATTATTCATAATAATAACGTTTTACAGTAGTATTCATAAAGAAATACAACCGGGAATTGGCGCTCTGAGCACCAACCCCAACAATTGCAACGAAATAAAAAAGCTAGGGATACGACAACTAATAACCCCGAATTAGATAATTATTTATCTACAAATTTCGAGTTTCCTACTGAAAGTTTAGTTAGTAAAAATTTTAAAATCCTTGACTGGTGGAACCGACATAAAAATATATATCATGTTTTATCAATTATTGCTAAAGAGATATTGGCAGTACCTATTTCCACCATTGCGGTTGAGCAAGCCTTCAGCTTGGGAGACAATATTTTGGAAGCTAGACAATCTTCATTACATCCAAGCACTATAGAAGCAACAGCTTGTGTGGATGATTGGACTCGAGCTGATTTGAGACAACAAGAAGATGCCCCCGATGATTGTGAAGATTTATTCGATAATGCATCTGCAACAACAAGTGCAAGCGGAACCGGAGCTGAAGGATCAACTGATAATGATGATTGATAATTGTAAAATTGTAAATTTACAAAGGGAAATGTCTTAAAATTGTAATGGAACTACGTGAGCTTTGATTCCTCTCACCCCTGGAGGATACGTATGCAACTTAAATAAGATAAAAATTTAAGCTCAAGCTCTTCAATGTAATAATTTTATTTATTATAAAATTAATCTCATTTATTTTAATTTATTTTCGAAATTTTAAAAAAAAATAAATTTCGGAACCTAACCGAACCGGTCGGTTCCGGTTCGGTTCAAGGTTCCGGTTCCACTTAAGTGTAGAACCGGAACCGAACCGAAATTAACCGTTTCGGTTCCGGTTCCACACTTGTGGAACCGGAAACCAGCCTGGTCTACCAATAAGATCAAAAAAGGTGCAAGGAGGATTTCTGATATTTTAGAAATCATAAACATTGACATTTGTGGCCTATTTCCAAAAGTGTGCTTAAAATAATGGTAGAGATTTGTTTATTTTTGTTTTTATTTTTGTTTTTGATTTTACTGATTTTGGAACTTGTGTGGACACCATTAAAGAAAAATAGACCAATAAGACGAAGAAGGATGCAAGGAAGATTTCTGACATTTTTTTAAATCAATACATACTGATATTTGTGACTCATTTCTAAAAGTGTACTTAAATTGTAAGATATTTTTCATCGATTCTATTAGTCATTGTTGATCCTGAACAACAAGAAGGCCATTAAAAGCTGTCTTCTACTGGTTAGACAACAAGAGGCAAGCACAAGTCATACAATCATTCTTGATTTACAGATAAATAATCCTGAATATTATTCAAATACAGCACTAATTTATTCTTCCAACTCACGTTTAGCAATTTTAAGATAAAAATCTCGATTACGAATCTGTTTCATTTGATTTTATTTTGTACAACTAAGCAATGCATATAGCATTCCTTATCATTTTCACTCAAAGAAATAGTATAAAATCTTACAATTCAATTCCACAGACGCCTTATAGATTTTGTGACAACTGTTAATTTCTGTTCAAAAAATTATAGTCAAGATTATGATCGGTCATAAATAATATAATTAATAATTCAATAATGACAGATGTACCGAATGAGTATATATTTAGTCCCAATTAAATTATGATTTTAAATTCAAATTTTCATTTAATTAAATAATTTTTTATACGCACAACATCTTCTAACTGGTTTAAAATTAAAATTATTTATTCATTCGGTACTCATGAAATACATATATCACTACTCTTAATAATTTATAAGTCATATTTTTAATTTCTAAATATAAATTATTTATTTAAGATTTTAATAGATGTTTTCATCTTAAATAATATTGATTTATATATCCTAAACATTTCATTTCAATTAGAATTTGGTTAAATATAGGAGGATCCTGCTAAGCATCCACGACAATGATTAAAGAGCCCAACTCCATGACTGACAAATTATTAATTATTACTACAATAAGGGTTTACGATTCACATTCCATGTGTATGCTCCAAAACTATAACTACTCTGTAACCATTCATTCATCCCGAAAAGAAAGCAGTGATCTCACAAACAAACCCAAATCTTCTTTCTCTCTGTCATTGTGTTTCTCTCTCTGAGAAAAAGAAAAAAAGAAACACAAGTTTCTTGTAAGTTTCCCGCCTATTGGAGATTAAGGGGGAGGGAAAATCCCTCTTGCCTTGATCTCTCTTTCTGAATAAATCTTGAAAGGGAAAAAAACAAATATCATGCCCTTTTCGTTTTCTTGTTATTGTTTCCAACTTCAAAGTCATTTGTTTTGTCGTAGCGGCAACATGCGATGATCGACCTTCACTCAATACCATATCCTGACTTCGCCATTGATCTTGCAACCCTCTCTTTTGTGGGCGTTCTTCTACTTTTGTGTTTCTTATCTCTTTGTTTAATTTTCTATCTCAAATTCAAGGCTGAAAACTGTCGTTACCTAGAAAGCTTCAACGATCTTTGGACCGTCAGATCTCTCCTCGTATTATTCATCATCCTCTGGTCTCTAAACGAAGCCCTACGGTTACCCTTCTTCAGAAAACATTACATTTACCCTTTCTTGGAAAAGCTAACGTTGCGGCAACAAGCATCACTTTGCAAGGTCCATCTTGTTCTTTCATTAGGGTTGTTAGAGCCTGGGTTTCTTGTAACCCTACTTTTTCTTCTTCTAGTTTCAATCAAGAAAAGAACCCCACGTGGGTCCTGGGCATTTTTATTTCTCTTGGCTACATGCCTTCCTCTTTCTTTGTTACAATTCTTGTTCGTCTACTTTCAGCGATCGCATTCACAATTACCCCAGTGGTTTCGAACAAGTTGGGTAATTGTCCAGGACGAGCCTGGTACTGAACGAATTGTCTTGTGTTCTAATCAGTTGTTGAGTACGTGTTTGTTTGGTGCTTTTGCAATTCTTTACGGGTTTTATTTCTTGTTCTCTTGTTGGAGTGTCGTGTCCCTTGTTATTAACAAGAAATTAAGGGTTAGAATATACACTCTTGCTTTTACGGTATTGATTTGTATGACAATGCAAGTTTTGTTTCTGGTATTGTCAATATTTTGGAGGCCTGGTGAGCTAGCTTTTGGTTTGGTTGAATTCATTGAGTTTCTTACTACATTTACGTGTGCCGCCGTTGGGCAGGGCATTTTGGTAATTATACCAATCATAGATTCGTTGGCTGTCGGAGGAGCTGGTGTCCCGGTGGCAACCTTTTGAAGAAGAATATTCCAAGGAAGAGAATGTTTAGTTAGTGTAATGGTAATTTATGAAGATGTGGAAATAATTGTGATTTATACGATTCCATGTTTATGTTTTAGTTACATCCTTTTGTTTTTTATTTTTTAATTTCAGTATTTACTACAAACAGATATATATTTTAGCTTCAACTATGACAAAAATTCATTTGCATTTGTGTTCAGAATTATTTTTAATCTTTGGAGAATTAATTGGACAATAATGATATTTACACATATAAATACGTATCAAATTACATATCAATCTTAAATTATGTACGATTTGGTGTACAATATTATGTGGATTAATCATTTTTCTTAATTGGGACAAAAGCATGTTATTATATAAAGAGGAAATTTTTTGGTACTCCCCACAAATTAATTTGCAAATTTGTGCTTGTTAACTATTGATTTGATTTTACTATTTTTTTTTAAAAAAAATATTGATTTGACTTTGATTACTTATCTTAATAACATACTATCATATTCATGACCCAAAATCGGGATTAGTGACTTTTAAATAAACTTGATTCATAGATCCGTCAAAAAATCAAAGAAAAATAAAAAAAATATGTCCTAGAAACTTTAAAATATAAAGTAATATGTAATCATATAGAAAATTTTTAAAATACACCCACAAATAAATGCGATCAGTACTGTTATTTTTAAATAATTAAAAAAAAAATCATCTGGTAACTTAAATACAAATCAAGTGGACTCTGAATACGTACTACGATCGAGTTACAAAAGAAGCCCACATGATATGATTCTAAAGCCCTCAAGGAGTCAACTCATCTACTCGCTCTCCAAATTATTTTGAGTTTGACTTGGAGGATTAAAATTAAGAGGTGAGCAAAACCACATACTCACTAGGAATTAAAATATAATCAATTTAATTGGTTTTAAAATAATCCTAAATGATTAATACAAAACACATTTATCAATTTTTCATAAATATATATATATCAATGATGCAATTTTTAGAAAATAAAAGATTACACACGCATTAAAATTAAATTTAGTGTATCATTGTATTAGGCAAGTATGTGATCACACATCAACGATATATAGGCACAATGGGATCACATGAACAAGTGTCAAACAGGACAATGTAAATATATAATGTGGCATAATAGAGCTATCAATAAATACCACAACGGGCAATGTAAGTTTATAATGTGGCATAATGAGACTTATGTAAATATATGGTGTTCCATAATAAATTTCATAATAGGGTTATATAAGTATACAGTGAGCCACAACGAGGCTCTACAACAAATGTCATGATAGGATTATGAAGGTTTACAGTGCCCCACAACAAGGTCACATAACATCGGGCGTATAAGTAATATATATCCAATTTTAATTTAATTATCAAAA
>SKCR01034305.1:0-49501 GCA_019454045.1 Zanthoxylum bungeanum
CGAACCAGTTTCTTAAATGATAATAAAGACGTCCATTTCGCTGAATCTCTTCCGCAATATGAGTACATTTGAGAAAAGCATTCAACCGAGGTACTATGAAATTCAGTGATGTTTAGAACACGGGGAATCCTCGAATAAACAAGCAGGGGGGCAGTGAGAGTATCAGACTTGGAAGGGAATTAGTTCACCAAGCCGATCAGCGTAGACAGATTAAAAGCGGTGGCTTGCCTGAGGAAAGGAAGACTGAGCAGTCACCAAGAGAATTGGCAGAAGACCTAACCCGACGGGATAGGAACATTCATGCATGCATACACGTAAATAATTTTGCATCCTTTTGTGTTTCTTTTATTTTGTGTTCACAGGTTTTAAAGAATAAGAAAAGCGGCAAAGAACAAAGCTCAAGGGGAAGAAAGCCTCATATCAGTATAGTTTGAGAACAAAGCTCAAGGGGAAGAAAGCCTCATGTCAGTACAGTTCGGGAATAAAGCTCGGGAGGAATAAACCCTCATATCAACAGTTCGGGAATAAAGCTCGGGAGGAATAAAGCCTCATATCAACACAGTTCGGGAACAAAGCCAAGGGGAAGAAAGCCTCATGTCAGTACAGTTCGGGAATAAAGCTCGGGAGGAATAAAGCCTCATCTCAACAGAGTTCAAGAATGAACAAGCCGGGAATGGCACTCCAAGAAATGGAAGCACGGTTCGGGAATGAACCACCTCACAGTAACGGTTCGGGAATGGACCACCTTACAGTAACAGTTCGAGAATGGACCACCTTACAGCAACAGTTCGAGAATGGACACCTTACAGAAGCACGGTTCGGGAATGGACCACCTCACGATAACAGTTCGGGAATGAACACCTCACAGTGGCGGTCCGGGAATGGACCAACCCACAGTAACGGTTCGGGAATGGACCACCTTACGGCAACGGTTCGGGAATAGACCACATCACAACACGGTTCGGGAATGAACCAGGGGTCGCAGCACCTCACCACCCAAATCAACTCAACACATGGTAAGTCAAGTGGCAGCTGGCGAGCCAGGTAAGTAGAAATGCATTGCATAACTTTGATAGGATTGTCATTGTTGCACATTACACAAGTCCCATCAAAGTGGGGGCGACTGTAGGCACTGTATTTTTACACATAAGTCCCTATGATGAGTCTCATTTTGGAGACACTGCCTTTTAAGTCACGGAGGTCACGGGAAACGGACATCGGAAGGGGAAATTCAGAATAAACAAGGTTCACTGTTTTCGTTAGTGCTGCGTTCGTGTTTAAGTTCGAACGTCAAACGGATTGCGGGCGTTCGTGCCGCGTTCGAGGAAGCGTTCGAACGATGTCGGTAATTCTGGTTTTGCTGCTAGCCTCACATCCAGCCCAATTAGCCCCCTCAAAGCCCATAAAACACATCCCAATTTAAATAAATAAATATTAATTAAAACATTAAATAATTAAATAAAACATATACCAAACATAAAATAAACAATTACCAACTTAAACTAAAATCATGCCTAAATTAAACAAATCACATACTAAATCAAAAATATAATCATACAAAGTTAAAATCAATCAACCAATATATTATTCCTAACTTAAAATATTGTATTCCTAAACCAAGCCAATCAAATATTCAACCTTCCCTATCTAGCCAAGATTTGTCCCCCTCAATCTTTGACTTCCTTTAACCAAACCAAATCAAATCCATTGCTTCCCTTAACCAACACCAAATCAAATCCCTCTTTAATTAGCCAAATCCCTTTCCTTGTCAAGCATAACCCTTTGCCTATAAAAAGAACCATTCACCAACCTTCTCAACCCTAGTCCCTAGTCCCTAGCTCATACACAACACACATAAAAATCACAGGAAGAACACACCCAAAAACAGTAAGCAAAAGATAAAGAGGAAACGGCAGCGAAACCACAAGGAAACAATAGCAAAAGACGGAGAACGACGACTCAAAACAGTAAGACAACGAACGAGAACAGTGAACCAGTGAACCGGGAGAGTTGCGGAGCATCCACCCTTCCGACGATCGTGTACCGTACATCCGAGAGGTGATTTAAAAGGTTAGACCTGAGGGCACTTTTTCATTGGTTTATATTCGTTTTTTTATCATTAAATTCTATTCGCATGAGAGTCGTTTATGGATGCACGTTGTGGCTTGAATGAAATGGAAGAGTGTCGTCTCTTGTGGTATATAGGATGGAAACCCAGACGTAAATTCCGTAGCCGAATCCGAATGGACGGTAGTGCGGTCTGTACTTGGGATACAACTCCACGTACCACTTGAGTAAACGGCACCTTCTCTTGTTTTGTGTTGCCTTCATTTATTTATTTTTCATCACCTAAATTCTGCATGTTGTTTATTTATGCATGGTTCAATCGAGCGCATGGGCTTAGTAAGTGGAATGAAAGATCCCCTATGGGGAGGGGTTAAAGCCCTTTACCGCGATGCTTTGCCGCGCCGGTTGATGTGTGTTCGGTTGGATGCAAGACACGTTCAATCGGACATACTTAGTTGAATATGATTGTCTTTATGTTTGTATGCATGATGTGATGTGACGCGCATGGGCTTAGTATGTTGGTCTAAAGGTCCTCTCTTTGAGAGATCAAGAGCCCCCAAAAGGCCACCTTTACGGCAGTACTTCGCCGCGCCCCTTTATTTTGTTGTTTATGTATTGCGTCCTATTTCATGCATCAGGTCTGTTCCCATTCGAACGCGTTTATGAACGCAACTCGAACGCGCATGCATTTTTGCCTTATCATGCATCATGTCTCATTTCCATTCGAACGCGTTTACGAATGCCATACGAACGTGAACATTCTGTTTCATTTCCGTTCGAAAGCGTTATCAAACGCCATACGAACGCGAGCATTCTGTTTCATTTCTGTTCGAACGCGTTATCAAACGCCATACGAACGCGAACCTTCTGTTTACTGTTCGAACGCGTTTACGAACGCGCACACACTGAACTGAGTTGTCTTATCATATTCATGCATAATCGCCTCTTGGTTGATCTTTCGTGTGTTATATAGCCAACCGTATTATTTGTATTCCTGCATTTATCCATTCTATGTGTTCTTGGGATTGTATTCAAGCATGATTAGGCTGTTAGCATGTTATTTGGTTAATAAGTTCATGAGATAGTACTCAAGCATGATTATGTTGTTCTTAGTTTTCCATATCATAGGATTGAAATATGTTCATGAGATTTCCATGTGATGTTGCATGTTGTGATGAACTTGTTGATGTATGCATATGAATTTAGAAGCATGATATTTTTGTAAATAAATGTTATTTAAGCCTGGTTAAATTATTACATAAATCCTTTTATTACAAGTGACATAAGTAAGGGACCATTCCGAACCCAACGGTTTGAGGTCTTCCCTTGCGAGGGGTGAGTGCGGCCTTAAATCTTTGTCCCGGTTCACACCGGGTGGCGACTCCATGTTATTTATTACTTCCCAACTAGGTCGCGAGCCTAGGAACGGCGTCGCCCAGGTTCTGTTGTCCACAATTAGGATTCTTTTAGTCATTGATGCATATCACGATTATTATCTATGACAATGCATGTGAAAACCGTGTTCCTAAATGAATTCCTCGAGGAGGATATTTATATGGAACAACCAGAGGGTTTCTTATCCAGTGAGACTTCAAACTTGGTTTGTACGCTCAAAAAGTCTATTTATGGACTTAAACAGGCATCCCGAAGCTGGAATCGTTGTTTTGATAAGATAATTAGATTATCTAGATTCATCAAGAACGAGGAAGAATCGTGTGTTTATAAGAAAGTAGTAGGAGCATGATAGTATTTCTTGTTTTGTATGTAGACAATACCATTATCATTGGAAATGATATAAGATTGATGTAAAGTGTGTAAGCCTACCTTTGCAAGAACTTCTTCATGAAAGACATGAGTGAAGCTTCCTATATAATAGGTATACGGCTCTACCGGGATATAGTTAGGAAGCTTATAGGGTTTTCTCCATATACATAAATAAAATGTTAGAAATGTACAATTTTACCAACTACACGGCAGTAAATGTACCTTTTCGATATGACATACATCTTTCGTAGAAAATGGCGCATCAGACTAAGGAAGAGAGAGTTAGAATATCTAACCTTCCATTGGAAGCATTATGTTATGTTATGTTATCTACGAGACCTGGCATCATTTTCGGTGTTAATGTGACTAGCCGATATCAATCTGATTCAGGTAATGATCATTGAACAGCCGTGAAACATATCCTGAAATATCTTAAGGGTACTAAGGATAAGTTTCTCATATATGGAGAAGATGAGCTATCAGTTAAGGGTTATACAGATTCCGACTTCTAGGGGGATCCAGATGATAGAAAGTCTACATCCGGATACATATTTACCTTTAGAGGCAGTGCAGTTAGTTGGCGATGTTCAAAGCAAGGCTCAACATCTTATTCCACCACTGATGCAGAATTTATACGGCTTTGGAAGCTGCTAAAGAATCTGTTTGGATTAGAAATTTTATCACAGAACTTGGCATTGTGTATAGTATTGAGGATCTGATCTCATTATACTGTGATAATAGCGGAGCCATTGCACATGCTAAGAAAATCGAGAGCGCATTCCAAGTTTATGTTGGATAATTATGACCCATATCATCACTATTTGTACAGAACATGATGTTGTTGTACAAATTAACTATGTGACAAAGGAAATTACTCTTTTATCATTTGAAATTGGATTACCTGGATATATAAATGATAAAATTCCATATGATTAGTACCAGATTAATAAGATATGAGACAGTATTAATCCACTAAGGTTTAATCATTAAATATCCATAGTCGTAGTATTATCGAGACTGGACATCGATAATGCGGAATAGGCTAGTATTACACTTGTGCGTGTTATGGAAGCGTAACGACATAGTTCTCATATATTTGGGTATTGGATACTCATGCAAGTGTAATAGGAGGTTCTGTTTACCGATGGTACAGAAACAGCTTCGCTCTAGATAGACCCCTCGGAATCCCATTGGTAGTGTGACTATGTGTCTATGGGAATCTGAATCAGGGTAGGTGTATTTGCTTAAACCTGAGACTTTCATTTCATCGCTAATACTTGCGACAATTAGTATACTTTGTTTTGGTCGTCCAGGACTTTAACAGGTTCTGTGTACGCCTCTTCTGGGTATACTGAGAATCGTAGTGTATTGGGTGGTGATGTCAAGATGGAAGTATCACTTCAGTCATATGGAGATAATGATCACGCATGGATACGAAACTGGTACTCTATAGTGCTATAGCCATCGGGAAAGTATTACAAGGTCATGACTTTCTGATCATAAAGAGACTAGTTGCTAGTGATCCGATAATTGCTTCGTACGGGGCAGACACAACTCCAGCCCCAGGCCTAGAATGTGATATCCGATACTGGATCGTAATACGCAATACTATGTATACTACGCCTGTCAAAGATCTTGTATTCCTTAAAAGAATATTTCTGGAGAATTGGGTAGGCACGGTGCTTTGCTAGAAGCCAACCATGTATTATAAATCGATAAGAACGTTGTACCGGGTACGCACGTATTCGGATAGTCCGATGACCGTATTTACAGCCAACATATCCAGAGATCTCTTGGGTCGCCTCCTAAAGATTCACCAATGACATTTTACTCGAACAGAATTAATCTGGGATTAATTATGAGAGAGAGAAAATTAATCTAGGATTAATTACGGCAAGAATTAATCTGGGATTAATTCGACTAGAAAAGAGAGAACGAGATTAATTTGGAATTAATCGGTAAAAAAAATTAAATAATTAAATTGGATTTTTCTATTTAATTTATTTAATTGGGTTAAAATAATATATTGGATATATTAAATGAAATTAGATTTCAAAGCGGAATTAAAATTAGATTTTAATTTGGGCGAACGAATTAATTTAGAATTAATTCGCAAGCGACTTTTGTAATAATTTTGCTAGGCATTATTATTTAATTAAATTGGATTTAATTATGTCGCAACGGAATAATTCATTTATTCGGAATTAAATGAAATCGGACTCGAGCGAAGTTGCGCGTTGAGATTGTTCGACTTAAATTCGGAATTTACAAGTGGTGGGAACCACTTCACTTACATCACACATTTGACATTTCATGAAAGTTGTTAAGGTTGAGTGTAAGCATTAGATTACTTGTAAAATACACTAACCAATCTCAACACACTTTGCATTATTTTATTATTTGGAATAACATATACCAAACTAGGATTTGGTAAATGGTATTAGGTTTTGGAAATCAAATACACAAAATTAAAAAACTCTATCTTGCTCTCTATTCTTTCTCTCTTTGCCGTGACCATGTTCTTCCAAGGGAAAAATTTGCTTCACAAAATTGATCAAAGCTAGCACTTTGGAGTTGAATCAAGGTGATAGGGAGACTCACCCAAGTGTTGGAAACACTCAAGGAAATCTTGGAGCTTCATTACATCCTTGGAAAGTTTTGAAATATCCTCAACTAATCAATGTGAGTATTCCGCAACTCTCTTGTTTTATTCACACAATAATCACGCTTAGAGATCCTGTGGGATGTCTAGGACACTAACAATGGTATCAGAGCGAGATCTAAGCTTGATTTGAATTTAGGGTTCTTAGACTTTAATTTGGGATTTTTGGCTTGGAGCTTGATTTGCCTAAATTGATGGTTGGGTTATGTTTATATGATGTTTAATTGGATTAGTGCATCATTGATTTTGTGTAAAATGATTAGATTAATTTTCCCTAAAATCTATACCATGGCCAAAAATTACCTTAGATGAACTCATGGTGGAATTTTGGAAATTTGACAATTGGATGTGTTAAATGGCATGATAGAAATATTGTATGTTGATTTAAATTGGATTGAAATCAAATTGAATGATTTTTTGTTGCCATTGTCGTGAGATGTATTGCATGTTATAGAATTTTATTTTGCCCCAATTTGTGTGTGGACATGAATTTGGGAATTATGCATGATTAATTAGATTAAATTGATGTTTTGGAACATTAGGTTAATTAATTAATTGGTGATTGCACTTTAATTGAATTAATATGTAATTTGGAATGATATATTAATTTAATTTGTTGTATTTGGGCTAATGGGCTTGGTTGGGCCAAAATTTTGGTCTTGGATCATATTTGGGCCTAAATCATTTCCATAAAGTCCAAAATATGACATGGGCCTTTAAATAATTTAATTGGGCTAATGGGCCAAAATTGATTTTATGGCAATAGGGTGATTCCTAATTGGGCCTTGGCATCTTGGGTTTGATCCATGTTGGCCAAAGCCCATGCATAAAGAATTAATTGAAAGCCCATTGGACTTTAATTGAATAGTATTGGATACTAATTGGGCCTTGAGACCTGTTAGATTGGATTTGGAATCCAAGTCTAAAAGGCACTATTGAAAGTGTAATTATTTAATTTGGAATTAAATATGAAATATTGGATACAATTTAAATTGAATTTAAAATTGTAATTCGATATAATTCAAGAATACTTACTTTGAGTATTATTCTTAAACGAGTTTGACTCGCGCAAATCAAATCGTTGTTTGAACATTGGATGGTCATTAATCAAAGATTAATTAATTGGATTAGATTGATTGATAACATGCTTTTTGTGAATACTTGGATGTATTGTATGAATAATGTATATCGGATGGATATTAGATGGGTGAGGGCAATTTTGGAAATTGTTGTAATAAATTTAGAATTTATTAAATTGGACATGCGAGTCCAGCCTATTACCTCTTTTCTCATTGTATTTCTCTTCTCACCAATTTCCCTCAATGTAAATGAGGTTTCTTTAGAAGTATTATGTAATTGGGTAGAAGTATGTATAGTGCTAGCGGGAGAGAGGAAAGAGAGAGATTTGTTATAGGAATAATTTGTTATATATCAATAATATCATTATTATTTTATTCGCGCCTTATTATGCTTTTAGAATGCATGCTTAAGGGTGTATGATGAGACCTAATTAAAGATAATAAATTGGTTGCCAAATCGCGACAAAAACCCTCATTTTATATTAAGCGTTTTTCCTTCCATTGAGTGATTATCTCTCAAGATCCAAGATTGGCATTGGTTTGTTGGCCAAAGTCAAGACCTTTGTCCATCGCGGATGTGTTTGAATCACGGAGGCTTTGTTCCATATCGTACGTCTTGGGCAAGTTATGATTTGTTGGCCAAAGTCAAGGTCATTTCTTGTTCATCGACCTCAATTACGAAGCTTTCCCACTGTCAATGGGTCACGCTTAACTGGTTTCATTAAGCTTGTTGAGCCAAAGACAAGGCTTAATTGATTCAAAGGAAAAAGGTTAGGGAATATATTGGATATATTGGCATATATTGGATATATGTTTCGGATTTAGAGGTCCACCTACTGGATCTAGGAATTGGATGAGATCCAATTGATCTTAGAGATCAACCTAGTTAAGTTTCATACAATTTGTTGGCCAAAGTCAAGGATGTGTGTTATTTAACGGGATCCTAGCCCACTAGGAAACTAGGTTTCTCGAGTACTCCACAGAGGGTTAGAGGCTCGTCGAAAAATAGTGGGAGGCAAGTATTAAATTTGCAATTTCATTTAGATACTTACCAATACGCGCTCATTTTAATTTTTCGTCATTAAAATATAAATATATTAGTTGGAGTTGGACTATATTCAATTGTTTGTTTTAATTGAACAGTTGGACTGTATTCAAACTACTTTCATTTGTAGTTGGTTATATAGTTGGACTATAGTAATCAATATATTTGAAAGTAACCAATCAAATTGTAGTTAATTATATAGTTAGACTATAGTAATCATTGCATTAGATTGTACCCGAAATCGTTGATTGGATAGTTGGACTATAGCAATCAAGATGACTTGAAAGATTAGCGTCAAAGGACATAATCCTGGGTGAAAAATGTCTTTAACGGCTCAAATTTTCAAATGGGAAATGAATCTCAAGATAGTCCTAGGAATTGAGAAGTTACTCTATTTGATAGAAAGACCTCTCGAGCCTGAGCCAGGAATTAAGCAAATAGTAGAGCATGAGCTTATGAAGACTCATCGTGATGATAACTTTAGTGCTCAATCCGTTATGCTTGTTGCAATGACTCTTAATTTCGACGTCAGAAATAAGGATTAGATCCTTATACCATGATGTTGAAATTGGAGGATCTTCGTAGATCTATTCTTAGATCTTAGAAGTAAGCATTACAAAAGAAGCTCTTTCGCTCGTGTATGTCAGACGGTACATCTGTCGAGCACTAGGTGTCGCAGATGATTGCTGACATCGAACAGCTAGGTTATATGGGCATTACCTATGAGGCCGAGACTTTCATAGATTTGATCTTACAGTCTCTGCCTGAATGCTAGGGCGGGTTCATGATGAACCAAGAGAGAAATCTTGGAGAGTTAATGGCTATGCTCAATGAGGCAGAGCCAGAACTTCTAAAGGCAAGAAGCGCGAGGCGCATCTTACTTCGACATCTCAGAAGGCCAAAGCTTGGCTGAAGGCTTCTGGGGTGTGAAGAAAAGGACAAGGCTAAATCATCACAGTCTTCTAGGAATACAAAGGACATATCCCAAAATGTCTGCCTAAACTGTGGCAAACGGGGTCACTGGAAGCGTGATTGCCGTATGGACAGGCAGACATGAAGGAAGTGAAGACGGACAAGGCTCCGACTTCAGGTATGTTTGTGGAAACATGTCCACTACTAGTTTTAAAAAGATATGTTTGATACTACTGGATGTGGTACATACAGATGTACTGATGTGCGGGATCTGCTGATTAGCAGGATACTGGCTTTCAGATGAGATCGACCGCGAGTCGGAAACGGGACGAGAGTCGCTATTTTGGCCGTAAAAACCTAGTTTTGGAACTGCCTTTTAGGCATGTACTTAAATTAGAAGACTGTTATAATGTAACCTAGTGACCGGCGTAAACACACACGTATAACGCAAGCGCACGTATCGTTCAAGTAGTATAAAAATATCGATCCCACGAGGACTTATTTCCTACTGTTGTTATTAATTGTTGAATCTATTTAATTACAAATATCTAATTAAATGGATAAGAGAGAGATTGTTTGTTTGTTTGGTTGAATGTGGCTTTGCAAAATAAATAAATAAAAAGACAAAAGAAAATACTAAGGAAAATAACAAAAGACACAAAGATCTAGGGTTGTGATTTATTCCAATATCATTATAAAAATGAAGTGATTATTTTATAGTTAGGAAATACAATGATTTATTAACCTGGAACACAAAATTATGCGAAAGCATCTGTCGATGGTCAGACACAAATACCCAGTATAACCCAATTGAACCATATTCCTATGTCAACCACATTATCTGGATTCATTAAGATTAAGTTCCAATTATGGCTACCCTCGCCCGACATGTATATTCCTATCCTGTAAGGAAATCTATTAAAGGGTTATCTATCCTCAAGGAAGATCGTGGGCTATTGAGTCTAAGGTTTTAAACTTAAAATCTCTATGTAGTTCATTTTAAGTTTACCTAATCAATTTTTAGTGATGATCGGTTAATAAAAAGCATTAAGATTAAGACTCAATAAATAAACCATTATATTACCCAAACTATAATCTAACCCTTATAAACCGGTGATATTGAAATTCATCATCACACAACTTAGAAAAACTAACACATAATTATAACTAGTAAAAACATAAAATTAAAAGACATAAAGTAAAAATGCTAAAAAGTAAATAATACAATAAAATAAAATGCTAAGGTAAAAGGAATTACTTTTACTACTACTAATTTAGATATCTCCCATAAAATAATATATAAACTTGTGATATTATTTAACCAACCGACCAATCTGGCGGTATCCTGATTAAGTCCAATTAAGTCCAACCAGCCATATAGGCGGTAATATTTGTCCATAATCCAGCCATAAAGGCGGTACCAAAATAAATTTATCAACCGACCAATCTGGCGGTATCCTTGATTAATCAGGTTCAAACCAACAGAAAATAAATATACCAACCGACCAATATAGCGGTATCCTTTATTAATCAGTATTTTAAAGTGTAAATATATTATTTTTAAGGGAGATTAATCTAAATAGTAACAGTAGAAGAATTACCTTTCACCCTAGCTGGGAAATTACTTTCTCATGAATAGTAAAAACTGTAAAAAGTAAAAAGTAAAAATTAAATTACTATTATTACAAAAGTAATAAAAATAAATTACAAATAAATAAATTAAAAAAAAAAAAACTAAAAATAAAAATAAAAATAAAAATTCTAGAGAGAGAAACTCTCTCTAGAGAGAGAAATCAAGAGAGAGAGAGGTGTGAGGTATTTAAAATCTGAAAATTCGCCATCTATTTATAGCAAAAGTTTTCACTGTTTGGTCACTGTTCGCGCGTCGCGACGCCAAGCCCTCAGCGTCGCGACGCTGGATTTTTCACTATTTGGTTGACGTGGCACGATGAGAAGGCGACACGTGGCATGGCGGCTGACTGTTGAAGCGACACGTGGCAAGGCGGCTAAGACTCAATTATTGTGATGACGTCATTGATGACGTGGCACTATTCATGACGTCATTGGTGACGTCACTCTGATGATGTGGAAGACAACGTGGCGACACGTGGGGCGGCGGCCGTCAGACGAATGAGAGGTTGACACGTGTCGCGCTGTGATTGGCTGATGATGACATGGCATGTTGACTCGGTTGACTTGCTGATGTGGCTGCTGATGTGGACGATGATGTGGCGACACGTAGGATGACACGTGGGGCGGTGGCCGTCCAAGCAATAGGATTTCGACACGTGGCACGGCGCATTTTAGCATCTCTGTTGTGATGGTGACACGTGTCACGGCGCACGTTAGCAAAGTCAACTTTTCTCAGATTCTGATTTTGTGGACCCGGCGCATGTTAGCAGATTCGGCGCACGCTGGGCGTCGCGACGCTGAAGGTCTGGGCGGCGCGACGCTGAAGAGACGAAAATATCCCTGTTGACGCATTTTTGTCCGGTTTTGCCTCAAATTGCCTCCAGTGCTTTCCAAACTTTATTTATCTACAAAATAACACAAAACACATCAAAACATTCACAAAACTCAAGAAACTATACAAAATATTAGATTAAATGAGTGGGAAATAGTGATATAAATACCACTCATCACACCCCCAAACCTAACATTTTGCTAGTCCTCGAGCAAAATACAAAATGGAATAACATAATAAAATTTAACTAAACCATTTTCGTAGGGATCACGGTTGCATTTAGCATATGCAACAAGCCTTTAAACCCCTAGGTGTCCCTAGTGGACGAGTTGTAGTCTCGTGAGGGTTTACAGCAATGATACCCACAAACATTTTACAAAAGTAAAAATGTAGTAAAAATAATGCACACAAAAGCAAAAAGACAAGCGAAAAGAGAATAAAAAAGTTAGTAACTAATCAGGTGAAACTTCTACTACAAGTTACTAGTTGTTTTGTTTCTTTCTAAATTACCGAATAAGTAAATTCTCCTCCGATTTTTATCTTTCTTCATATACACAGTCAACATAATATTAAACAACTCATTTTTGCCCACAACAGTCATAAGTGCAGTTGATAAGAGAGTAATATTTTTGTCCTAAAGTTCTATCAGATTTCACACCTTTTTGTAGTAATGGAATAATTTTCTGATTTTTCTGATTTTTTCTTTGCTTTTCTGAATTTTGACTTTTATTTATATACAATACCTTCCGTCTATGTAGCGAGCTTTGGGTCGGTGGCTCCCAAACCAGTTGGCTTTAGGGCACCAGGTGTTAAGACACCCCTACGAACTTAATTACTCAGACTTCAGATATGAATATATTTTTGCAGTATCTTCGATCCATGTAGCGAGCTTTGGGCCAATGACTCCCAAACCAGTTGGTTTTAGGGCACTAGGTGTTAAAACACCCTTACAGACTTAATAACCCGGATCTTAGATACTTTATTTTTTTACATCAGAAATTTTTTTTTTTTTTTTTTTTTTTTTTTTTTTTTATTCCATAACTATTTATAGATGCTTCCTCCAATTAAACTAGAGCACGAAATATTACAAACTTTTTAATTACAGCTCATGTCCGTATGTTTCCATGTAAGTTCATAATACCTGTCAACTGAACATAAGAAGATTCATTTTAGTCAGTTTTATGGAGAATTCACAAATTAAATAATTCAAAATGAAATAAACAAAAATTAACTTATTTCGAAATAGGTTTGAGATACGTCTCAGGAGCGGAAATTCCTTACTCGGCTATTTCTTACCAATTCACACCTTTTTAGTCAAAATAAAAACACAAAAAAGCAAAATATTTTTGTAATTTTTGAAAATTTTTCAATTTTTTTGTATTTTTCGAAAAATTTTGGACTAAAAATAAAAACACAATACAAACAAGTACTATTAACTATACCTCACCCCCAAACCTAAATGAGACATTGTCCCCAATGTCTTAAACAGTAGAAGAAGAGTTTAGAAAATAATACCTGGTTAGTTGAAATTCTACAGGAAAATTACAGGTTAAGATCCAGATTAATTCGACGTCTCTTACCACGATCGTCCTCGGACCAATTTATCTTTGAAATGATAGGGTCAACTTTCGGTTCATAGGCTATGAGTTGGTCAATTAAATCTGGAGCAGTTCTGGCAGTAAGAGGAGTTCTTTTAAAGGTTTGACACGAACCCATTTCTCCGAGCATCATCAAGAAACACACAAAGAAAATCATAAAACCCATCAACGTTGTACAGCCCAATTGGTTTCTGGTGTATGTTTAGGTTCGCCCAAGATAGTACAATAAAAATTTCCTCCAATGTGCCCAAGCCACCTGGCAAAGCAATAAAAGCATCAGAACGGTTAATCATTTCTACCAGTCGTTCAGACATACCTGGTACGATCAGTTCCTCTCCGTTTGATGATCCAATAAGGTTAGCCTCTGCCAAGGGTTTTGGTACGATTCCCAAAACATGATTGCCTCCTTCCTGTACGGCCTTTGATACAATCCCCATTAGTCCGAGATTACCTCCGCCATATATTAAGTGTATATTCCTTGCGGCTAAGACTCGACCCAATTCCTGTGCTGCTTCTATGTATTGTGGTTTAGTACCAACAGTACTACCGCAAAACACACACAGATGTTTTCAACTCGTCTTCTTGAAGTGGCTTCCATTTTTTTTTTTATATATCTTCTCAACTATGGATGCCTTCAAAAGTGCACTGACGGGCTGAATTTATAGTACCTGAAAGGGGTGAGTAAAAATAGCACAAGTATCTTCCAGAGGACGCTTGTTAGCTAAACAACAAAATGGATCGTGAAAGGTCAAAAAGTCTGGATCCTGTCTACGAAAATAAAGATAATTCCAAAAGAAAAGCGAATCAAAGCAATAATTAAGGCAACGGAATTGTGTATGCAATACGCCACTCGCGTAGTATAAATTCATTAGGATTTGTCTCAAGATTTCATTCCTTATTCAGCCATCGCTAATGAATTGTTTCTCATCTTTGATTGCCAAACATAATTCTTTCTGTCTTAAAATGCTTTGCTTGTGCTTTTCCCTACAAAAATAACACACAAAATTAAAAGTTCACAGTATGTATACACAAAAGAGATTAGAAGATATTACCTAGTCAGCTGAAATTTTACAGGAAAAATTACCGATAGGAAAAATTTATGTCCAATTGATACTTGACGATTTTTTTAGTGAAAATTTCGACAGAGTTTCCTCTAAAAATTTAAAATCTCCCAAATTCATCCTAAAAATTATCACCAATCAAATCCCAACTTTGGTATTTTTTTAGAAAAATCCGACAGAGTCTCCCCTGAATTTTTGATTATCCAACACAACCTAAATCTATCAAATGCCACAAACACTCCAATTCAATTCTTCGCCCCCACAACTACTAATCAAACTACCAACAATCCAAACTTCGTAATCCAATCCACAGTCATAATCAACCAAATCACAATTCAATTTTTTTTTCAGTTTACCCAATTACCAAATCAACTTTTTTATCAAATTATTACCGTTATTTCAAATTCTGATTTTGGCAGTGGTGATACTCTCGGCAGTGAAGATTTGGTGGCTGGTGGTTCACGGGTTTCTGGTGTGTTGGTTGTTGGACGGCAGTGATGGTCACGGCTTCTCTTGGTTCTCTTCTCGTTTGTGGTGGCTGGCTGTGGTGGTGCGGTTCAGGCGAAATGTTGCAGTCTCGGTTTGGGTCGGTGATGACTTCTGGTTTCGGCAAGAATGGGTTCGCGGCTTTGGGTTGAGATCCGTAATGATCGGTTTTGTGTGGTTCGTTCAGGCGAGACAGTGACGATGGTTGCGGCTGTGGATCTCGGTGAGGATGGCTCGCGGTGGTTGCTCAGTGTGTGGATCTCGGCTGGCGAAGACTCGGTCACGGTGATGACGGTGTGGTTGCGTGGTGATGGCGGGTTCGGTTCTGGTGGCTCGGGTGGTTGTTGATGCGGCTGGTGGATCTCTCGGGATGGTTCTCGGCTTTGGCTCTCGGTTTGGTCTCTGTCTCATTGGGACGGGGTTTTTGCTCGGTGGTGAGTTATGGTGAGTCTTGGTTTTGAGGTGATGGTTGGTGGTTGGTGGTGATGATCGGTTGTGGATGGATTTGGCTGCTGGTTGAGAGAAAATGGTGAGATCTGTGAAGAAGGAGGAGTGATCTGTGCGTGGTGGCTGCTGGTTTTAGGCTTGTAAACAAACCAGTGTCGCGACGCTGAAATTGGTCGTGCGTCGCGACGCTCGGTAATTTTTAGGGTTTTTTTTTTTTTTTTTTTTTTTTGGCAAAACCATGTCTTGCGACAGATGAATCCATAGGACGCGTCCAAAAGTAGACTTCTTACTCGGCCGTCTTTTCTGGATTGACTTTGTATCTTCGTGATTTTGTCAAATTTTTATTTTGTGAAAATCCCGCTTGTACTGGTTTGCTTTGTCCTGATAAATTCCATTTTAATTTTTCCTGCAAAACTACACACAATTAAAAAGTTCACACACAAAAATAAATAAATAATTAAATAAATTACAACAAATTGCATGGGTTGCCTCCCTGCTAGCGCTAAATTTTTCGTCTTCAGCCAGACGTGACTGAAATTCATCTGTTAAGGAGGTTTCAATGTCGTTTTGGATGTCCGATTCAAAGACAATCCCGTGAGCGTTGCTTTTGAAGGGTCTCTTCCAACGGTAAAGTGGTAAAAAGAATTTTGTCTTATTCAATGCTCGTGTCACCTTTTTGATCTTGTTGCTCCATTGGTTCCTGAAAAGAAAGTAAAAAATTAGGAGGTCTCGTATGGTGCTTGACTTGGAATGGAAATTCCATTTTGTCAAGCTTCTGAGTGGTTTCTTTGATTTGTACTCCCCAAAACAGCGATGTTTCTCCTGAATGCTCTGGATCTTTAATAAGGTCAGATATTTGCTCTTCTATTTGCTCTGCTTCTTGCTCCACCTTTTCTTCACAGATGTATTTGAAAATTTCTGCATTCAGCTCTTCATCTGTCATCTGTGAAATACATGTTTCAAAATTTTCAACCTGAAAAGAAATGTTAGATTTTAGGTCTTCATCCTCTGATCTGGTTGAAATGATTGGCTCAGGTATTTCTTCTTCATCAAACATTTGTGCAATGGAATCTCCAAGATCTTCACTTTGAGGATACAGAATTCCATCCTCAATTTTTGATGTATTTGGTAGAAATATTTCAGCTTCATCCTCGTCAGAATCTGAATAATAGAAATCAAATCGAGACTTTGCCGGTTCGGGTTCCTGAACTGATACCTCTGGTTGTTGATACTGCTCAGCCTCCTCCTCTGTTAAGGTGTCATCGTGGATTTCTGGGTACTCGAAGGCTTCATCAGTGTCATCTGAAACTGGTTCTTGAGGTATGATGTTCTGGTTTTCTGTTAATTGTCTGATCTGATCTGTCATTCTCTGTATGGATTCTGCGTTACTATGAATTTGTGCATCAAATCGAGCTCCTTGTTCTTTGAACATGTGAATTAATTGATCTTCCTCGGATGGTTCTTGTTCTTGATAAGGATCGAAGGAAGATGGTGGATAAGATGGAAAATGTGATTCTGTGAAATGTGATGGCTCTTCGTACCATGATTGTCTCCAGAAATTCTCCCACTCTGATCGATATATACATTGATCGCTCGGGTGGTTACTATCACAATCACACATCTCCCCATTTCGTTCTGATGAACAATGTAGCATTGCTTGGTTCTGGCATCCAGTGATAATTATTGGGCTCGACAACAGGCCACAGAAAACCGGACTGTTGCTCCCAGATTTGGGGTGTATCTTCTTGTAACGCTTGTAATTTTTCAATCTCCCAGTAGTGTTCCATTTTTTTAATCACCTGAAAACAAAAGAAATAAAAATTACAAAATAAAAGAAAGAAAATTAGATATAAGTAAATTGGATAGTTTCAAAATTAACAACTCAAGAAAATTAAGTCCCCTCCCCGGCAACGGCGCCAAAAACTTGACCGGCGTAAACACACACGTATAACGCAAGCGCACGTATCGTTCAAGTAGTATAAAAATATCGATCCCACGAGACTTATTTCCTACTGTTGTTATTAATTGTTGAATCTATTTAATTACAAATATCTAATTAAATGGATAAGAGAGAGATTGTTTGTTTGTTGGTTGGTGAATGGGCTTTGCAAAATAAATAAATAAAAAGACAAAAGAAAATACTAAGGAAAATAACAAAAGACACAAAGATCTAGGGTTGTGATTTATTCCAATATCATTATAAAAATGAAGTGATTATTTTATAGTTAGGAAATACAATGATTTATTAACCTGGAACACAAAATTATGCGAAAGCATCTGTCGATGGTCAGACACAAATACCCAGTATAACCCAATTGAACCATATTCCTATGTCAACCACATTATCTGGATTCATTAAGATTAAGTTCCAATTATGGCTACCCTCGCCCGACAGGTATATTCCTATCCTGTAAGGAAATCTATTAAAGGGTTATCTATCCTCAAGGAAGATCGTTGGCTATTGAGTCTAAGGTTTTAAACTTAAAATCTCTATGTCTAGTTCATTTTAAGTTTACCTAATCAATTTTATTAGTGATCGGTTAATAAAAAGCATTAAGATTAAGACTCAATAAATAAACCATTATATTACCCAAACTATAATCTAACCCTTATAAACCGGTGATATTGAAATTCATCACAACCTTAGAAAAACTAACACATAATTATAACTAGTAAAACATAAAATTAAAAGACATAAAGTAAAAATGCTAAAAAGTAAATTACAATAAAATAAAATGCTAAGGTAAAAGGAATTACTTTTACTACTACTACTAATTTAGATATCTCCCATAAAATAATATATAAACTTGTGATATTATTTAACCAACCGACCAATCTGGCGGTATCCTGATTAAGTCCAATTAAGTCCAACACAGCCATATAGGCGGTAATATTTGTCCATAATCCAGCCATAAAGGCGGTACCCAAAATTTATCATACAACCGAATCAGCTGGCGGGTAAACAGAGCATTAACATACATATATACAACGCAATAGCGGTATTCCACACAATCTTTTAAGATTAATTGATTTTTAAGGGAGATTAATCCTTGAATTACATCAGGAATACCTCTACAAGCTAGGACAAAGACGAGTAAAACCTATCTGTATTAAAAAATTAAAACTATTATTAAATAAAAATATAAATAAATAAATTAAAAACCTAAAAACAAATAGACTCATCAGAAGATCAAGAGTTGGGAGAGTAGGTACCTCTCATAGCTTAAATGTGAAAGTGCTAGTAAGGTTTTAGACAGTGTAAAAACCACGTTTATATTTGGTAGCAGATTCGACACTTGTGCTCGATGCTCAGGGCGATCGTAAATAATGTGTGAGTAAACTCATGCTGAGTGAGAATACTCGGGACTTTCCGACTTAGCTGGTGCGCCTAGCTGCGTCGAAATATTCTCACTTTGGCTCATGAATAGTTGACTAACTGTAAACGAAGAGTATAAAGTAAAAAGTAGCAAATATAATTACTTATGTGATTATTACAAAAGGATAAAAAAATAAATTACAAATAAATAAATTAAAAAAAAAAAAAACTAAAAATAAAATAAAAATAAAAATTCTAGAGAGAGAAACTCTCTCTAGAGAGAGAAATCAAGAGAGAGAGAGGTGTGAGGTATTTAAAATCTGAAAATTCGCCATCTATTTATAGCAAAAGTTTTTCACTGTTTGGTCACTGTTCGCGCGTCGCGACGCCAAGCCCTCAGCGTCGCGACGCTGGATTTTTCACTATTTGGTTGACGTGGCACGATGAGAAGGCGACACGTGGCATGGCGGCTGACTGTTGAAGCGACACGTGGCAAGGCGGCTAAGACTCAATTATTGTGATGACGTCATTGATGACGTGGCACTATTCATGACGTCATTGGTGACGTCACTCAAGAAACTATACAAAATATTAGATTAAATGAGTGGGAAATAGTGATATAAATACCACTCATCACCTAGTTTGACTAAGAATATTATCTCTATATCTAGTTTAAACCCGTTGGGGTATACCTTTGTGTTCCAGAACAACTTAATGTTTTGTTTATAAAGATGATATTGATATAAGCATATTAGATGTGAATAATGGTCTTTATATTTTGAATATAAACGAATCTCAAACATATATCATGACAAACAAAAGCTCAAATTGAGTAAATCTATTGAGACTTACAAGTGGCATTGTTGTCTGGGACACATTAACAAAGACTCGTATATCACATTTTCGAAGAGTGGATACTAGGACGAATTTTATTCTAATTCAAATGATGTCTATGAATCTAGTTTATTAAACAAAGTGCCTAAAACACCTTTTACTTGGTAAAAGTGCAAGTGCCATCGATCTGTTAGCCCTTGTTCATAGTGACGTAGGTGGGCCCATGTCTAGCTAGGCTAGAGGTGGATATGAATACTTCGTAACCCTTATGGATGTGGCATCGCGTTACGGTTATGTGTATCTTATGAAACACAAGTCAGAAACTTTTGATCTAAGAGGTTGTTAGGACTTTCTCAATCTACGTACATAGATAATGTTTTGAAAAGATTCAAAATGGAAGATTCCAAAAGAGATAATTTACCTACTTGTCATGGAATCAAATTATCTAAGGAGCAATGTCCACATACTCCTTTAGATAGAGAGCGTATGAGTAGGATCCCTTATGTTTCAGCAATAGGATCGATCATGTACGCCATGCTATGTACAAGACCTGATGTCTCTTATGCTCTTAGCATAACGAGCAGGTATCAGGCAAATCCTGGTGAGCAACATTGGGCAGCTGTCAAACAAAACTCCGCGAGTATCTGAGAAGAACTAAGGATGTGTTTTTTGACATACGGAGATTGTTCTGAGATGAAAGTCATTGATTATTGTGATGGGAGCTTTCAGACCGATATGGATGACAGCATATCGCAAACATGATATTTGTTTACTTTGAATGGCGGTGCTGTCAGTTAGAAAAGCTCAAAGCAGTCAACTACAGCGGACTCCACCACTGAAGCCGAGTATATTGCAGCATCTGAGGCAGATAAAGAAACAGTCTGGATAAAGAAGTTCATCACGGAGCTGGAAGTGCTTCCCACGATAAAGAATGGCGTCACGATGTACTGTGACAACACGGGCGCCATTGCTCAATCAAATGAACCAAGGTCCCACCAGAAATCCAAGCATGTACGCATGTGATTTCATCTCATCAGGGAGATTATTGAGAGAAAATAAGTTATTATAGAGAAAATACACACAGAAGATAATCTTACAGATTTTCTAACTAAAGGGCTGGCTTAACAAAAGCATGATAGGCACACCCGAGAGTATGGTGTCCAGATTTATACTAGTTGGCTATAGTGCAAGTGGGAGATTGTTATGGATATGCCCTATACCCAACTTGTGGATGGCCTTTATGTACATATATTTGTAATATTTTCATTAATTAATAAAATGGCAATCTTTATTATACGTGTCTTACATAAATTATATGAATCATCAAACACTGTAATAAAGCCCTTGGAGTAATAAGATGATGACTTCCACGCCTTATGAAAATCATTACTCTTGAACGTTCCTAGTCATAGTTTTTTGAATAATCTGGGCGTTCACAAAGCGAAGAGACTAGCATGATGATATGATCCGCCCTTAATTGGGGTAGCCGATTTCATAGGCTACTAGCGGAGATCCATCCGCTTGGTGTATCACATGGATGCATGAGTTGCTCGTGTCCATCGAACTGACCGCCTAAAGTTTACACATGGAGTGTTTATCCCATGTGTCTGTGAGAACTTTCATGTATCGATTGTATGACTAGTCCTTAGACTTGAGGTCTTTACAATCTTATGTGTGGATCAAATAACTTTGACATTCTCCTTCCCCGGTTCAAAAGATCCGGTCATAAGGGTATGATTAGGTCATTTGTTGAAACACATGAAGTTTGTAAGGATACAACAGAGAATCGCCACTTTCTCGGATAATAATTTCTTATAAGAGTAGTATTCCAGTTCGCGGGTTTATATGTGTGATCAGTGCTTGAGACTGTGCCCGCATCGGAAGAATCATGTGAGATTCTTGGGTTAGCACGATTCATGACACTATCAACATCATACTTTTGACTGTATAGGTAGACACTTTCAATACCCTAGGTCAAACGGTGGGGATACAGTAAGGCGATGGACCGTATCATATGTAAATCGCATACATAATGTGTATATATATCTTTCCTTCTAATTTGGGGGCCTTGGCATGTTTCTAGATGTCAACCTTGGTCATTGAAATCGAACGAACATCTAATCAGAGGATAATTTATGTTCGATTAAATTATCATGATTCATTTCATGTCCAACTTGAGGGGAACCCAAAAGGTCACACAAAACAAAGTCGAAATCAATGGTTAACAGTGCACAATACAAATTTAATAGCATATATGATTGCTGTAGGAATTGTTCATAAATTGTTCAATGTGTTTAAATATTGAACAGATCATTTATGAGGTTCCATAGTGGCTTAGGGATTGGTGAATGACGATAGGGGCACTTTGGGAATAAATAAATAAATAAAAAATGTGAATAATAACATGAATAGTAATGTGAATAGTAAATTTTTTTAATTTGTTATTTGTTTTGAATTCTAATTCAGCCCAAACTCTTATTAGGGTTTTATAATCTCATTAAACCAATAAATTAAGATCCAATGGCTAAGATTAAATTAGCATTTATCCCACATCGGATTCTTAATTAATTTTGTTGTCTTTGGAGTACCTATATAAACCCAAAGAATTCTTTGCAAATTTTTGCACCAAACCTTTCATATCTTGGGTTTATATAAGTGAGAAACTTTAAAGTTTAAGAGTAAGCCACTGATTTTGAGGATCCTTAAGTCTATTTGACTAGAGGAACCTCGAGTTAAAAGTTTTGAGGTATTTGCCTAGGCTAGCACCAAGGGCAAAATACCCGTGCACTCAAGGTGTAGTCTTGTCGTTGAGTTTTGGCTTTGGTGTTTGCACCTTTAGAGGCCACACACTTGGGTGGCTCTTTGGAACGTGGAAGAGCTTTTTGAGTTCAAGAAAAGCTTGTAGATTGGAGGGAGGACTGAAGGAGTCTTCGGTTCAAGTAAGTTTTTTTCTTTCTTTATTTTAATTAGAGTTCTTATGATAGTTAGCATGTTTAAGTTTATGTTCTTTGCATGTTTTATGAGTTTTTATGCTTAGAATATATAGTAACATGTCTAGGCTTGTAGAATAATCAAAATAAATAGTTCTTGGGCAAATGGATAACGACATCATAATTTGATTATTAAATTTTCCGCTGCGCACTCGCGGCCGCTCCAACATTGACACGAACCCATTTCTCCGGGCATCATTAAGAAATACACAAAGAAAATCATAAAATCCATCAGCGTTAAATAGTCCAATCGGTTTCTGGGGTATGTTCAAGTTCGCCCAAGATAGCACTGTAAAGATTTCCTCCAATGTTCCCAAGCCATCTGATAATGCAATAAAAGCACCAGCATGGTTAATCATTTCCACCAATCATTCAGAAGTACCTGGCACAATTAGTTCCTCTCCGTTTGATGGTCCAATAAGATTTGCCTATGCCAAAGGTTTTGGTATGATTCCCAGAACTGGACTGCCTCCATCTTGTACGGCCTTTGAAACGATCCACATTAGTCCAAGATTGCCACCACCGTATACTAGGTGCATATTCTTTTAAATTAAATTCATGTACTGCTTCTACGTATTGTGGCTTAGTACCAACACTAGTACCGCAAAACACACATATGTTTTCAACTCGTCTTCTTGAAGTGGCTTCCATTTTTATGTGTTTCTTTCTCAAATCTGGATGCCATCAAAAGTGCAATGATGAGTTGAATTTATAATACCTGAAAAAGGGTGAGTAATAATAGCACTAGTATTTTTCAAATGACGATTAGTAGCAAAATAGTAAATCATGAAAGGTCAAAAAGGATGGATCATGTTGGAGAAAATAAAAGAAAACAACAAAACAAATCACAATTATTAGGAAAAAACAAAAAGATATAATATTTACAAGAAAGTAACAACTTTGAATGACGTCTATGCGTCGGGGACAAGCTTCCCATCCAATTTTCTTATAAATTGGCAAACATGGTCTTTTAGAGTCAGATTCCCGAGACTTAACTGTTGTCTTTCTTTTCAGAATTGTGTATATAACAAGTGAATTTCATGATACACATATTCACTGGGATGCGTCTCAAGAGTTTTAGATATGTCATCTAAAGACTCCTTACTCAAGCCATCCCTAATGCAATTTATCTTATCTTCATGGTTATCAGACATCATTCCTAAAGAACGACAACGATTATCACAAAACATATGAGCACATTTATAGCATACACCCATTCTTTTAGCTCTTCTCTTTTTAACATATGTGTTTCTTCCTAAACCAGGCAGATGTGAAATAAAAGAGTCAGAAGACTCACCTGCCAATCGGACTCATGCTTCAATAATCCAACGAATGTCATTAGGAATACCTTTGATCATCAGTAGTCTCATTCGTTCCAAGCGAGCTTTGTAGACTTTCATCAGAGATTTTTGAGGGAGAGAAGGAAATTGCTTGTGAAGATTTGCGAGAATTTCTTCCATCCTGAAAATACAAATTAAACACACAAAAAATAAAACACACCAAATCTGAATATATACACAAATTGTGTGGGTTGCCTCCCAGCTAGCGCTAAGTTTAACGTCGTCAGCTAGACATGACTGCTTGAACATTAGGCTGGATATGAAAGTGTGACACTTTATTTTTGTCGCTCAATTGATTCTCCCCAGTAGTGCTTGACACGCTTATTTTTAACCTTGAATGTTTTGTTGGAGTTGGGATCATGTATCTCAACGGCTCTATCTGTAAAACTTTGGTGATTAAGAATGGACCTGACCACCGTGATTTTGGCTTCCATGGGAAGAGTGTCAACCTTGATTTGTTTAACAATACTTGTTGCCCCGATTCTAATTATATGCGCACTAACTTCTCATCATGTCTCTTCTTGCCCTTGTCTTTGTACAATTTGGCATTCTCGAAGGGCTGTATGTGGAATTCCTCCAATTTATTGAACTGGTGGAATTGTTTCTCATCAGTTGCTTGTAGATCAAGATTTGACTTGTTCAGTATGCAGTACGATTTATCTTCAAGCTCCAAAGGCAGATTGCATGCTTTAAGTTTGGCAGTTGAACTATGTTTTTCATCAGAGTTCTAGATGGTACTATTTCTCACATCAAGTCTGAAACATTCCTCATTCTTTTCATCATTCGAGAATTCCATGGCTTTGAAAACATTGAATGTTACTTATTGGTCTTGAACCCTCATGGTTAGTTCACCTTTTTGTACATCAATAATGGTTCATCCTGTAGCCAAGAATGGTCTCCCGAGGATGATGGGCACATTTTCGTCTTCCTCCATGTCAAGGACAATAAAATCTGCTGGGAAAATGAATTTGTCAACTTTGACCAGCACATCTTCAACTACACCTCTTGGAAATATGAGCGTTCTTTCAGCAAGTTTCAGAGAGACTGAGGTGGGCATTGTTTCTCCAATCTATAGTTTTCTGTAAATAGAAAAATGCATCAAGTTAACACTTGCACCTAAATCACACAAAGTCTTACCGAAGTCATGTTCTCATATGGTACATGGGATAGCGAAACTGCCAGGATCTTTCAACTTTGGGGGAAGCTTCCTCTGAATGATGGCGCTGCATTCTTCTATCAATGCTATTGTCTCGTAGTCTCCCAATCTTCTCTTTCGTGACAGAATGACTTTCATGAATTTGACATAGCTGGGCATTTATTCCAACGCTTCTGCAAATGAAATGTTGATATGCAGCTTTTTGAAGATCTCCAGGAATCGAGAAAACTACTTGTCCAGTTTATTTTTCTAGAGACGTTGTGGAAAATGTGGAGGTAGAGTGATTCTTTCTGGTTCTTTTTCATTTGCTTCTATTTCTTCCATCTGTGGAACTGCTTCTTTTGGAACTTCTTCAATGGATGCCTTGATTCCAACATTTTAGTTGATTTCAGTACCGTTTTTTAAAATGATGGCATGACACTGCTCATTCCCCATGTTCCTTGGATTTGGTTCTGTGTTGCTGGGAAGATTTCCTGGCGGTCTGTAACTCTAAGCATTGGCAGTTGTCCAATTTGATTCTCCAGCGCTTTAATGATAGCAGATTCACTTTGAAACATAACATCATATTTTTTTTGAGCTGAGTCAGCACTTCCGCTATTCCTAGTTCATTTGCCTACTCTTGGCCTTTGCTCTGTTGCTGTTGGAATCCGGGTGGTGGATAGTTCTTTTGCCCTAAATTGTTGCTCTATGAGAAATTGGGATGATTCCTCCACCCTGGGTTATAGGTGTTGGAATATGGATTTTTCCATTGTCTGTTGAAATCGTTGACATAATTCACCATCTCTTCTTGTTGGTTTGGCTATGGTGCTTCTCCATAAGGTGAACTTGTAGTTCCAGCAATGTTTACAACTTGCGCACTAAGTGTTTCCAGGCATTTGCACATCTGATCTAACTTAGTATTCACTGCCGAATTGGCTCCAACTTCATAAATTCCTGCAATTCGTTGAATCATGCTCTTTTCTGTTGGCCACAAGGAATTTTTGTTACCCATTTCTTCGATTAAGTCCGAGGCTTGATCTTCTCCTTTTGCCATTAAGGCTTCTCCGGCAGTAGCATCAATTGTGGTTCTCATCAGTCCAGAAAGTCCATTATAGAAGGTTTGGACTTGTAGCCATTTTGGAATCTCATGGTGAGGACATTTCCGCAGCAAATCTTTGTACCTTTCCCAAGCTTCGTAGAGAGTTTTCGAGTCATGTTGTACAAAGGATGTGATGTCATTCCTCAGTTTTGCTGTTCTGGCTGGTGGAAAATACTTTGCTAGGAATTTAGTGGCAAGAGTGTTCCAAGTTGTGATGGAACCTGCTGGTAGTGAATGTAGCCAAGCCTTTACTCTGTCTTTCAAGGAATAGGGGAAAACACGCAGTCTCATTGCTTCTTCAGCTGCTCGGTTGTAATTGAAAGTGCCACAAACTTCCAGGAAGTTGCTGATGTGGGCATTATGATCTTCAGATGCTTTTCCTCCAAACTGCACTGATTGCTGAATCATCTGAATGCATGTTTTGATGTCACACGCATTTACTGGTAAAAGAGGAAGTACAATACAGGAAATGAAGCCGTCAACCACCGGAATGGTTCTGTCTCAAATGGGAATTGGTGGTGCAACTTCTAAAGGTTCAGGTTCCATATTGACTAAAGCTTCTTGGCCTTCTCGCCTTTCCTTTCTCAACTGTCTGATGGTTCTTTCAATCTCTGGGTCAAGCGGTCGGAGTTCAAAGCTTCTGGTTTGTCTCATGTAGTGTCTCAGAACCTGAAACACAAGAAAATAAAAATAATAAGTAAAAATAAATTAGACAAAAGTAACGTATCTAACCCCAAAACTAATAGTGAAAGATAACTAAGTCACCGGCAACGGCGCCAAAAACTTGACGGGCGTTGTCACACGCGTATAACGCAAGCGCACGTATCGTTCAAGTAGTATAAAAAGTATCGATCTTATGAGGACTTAATACCTAATCTATTAATTTTATGAAGCCAAATGATTACTAGTATCTATTGGATTGATTGTTTGATTGGAATGGTGACTTTAAAATTAAAACAAGTAAATAAAAAGACGCGAAAGTAGATTGAGGAAAATTCAAATTTATAAAACTATACAGGGTTGTGATTTCTTCCAATATATTTTTAAAGATGAAGTGGTTATTTCATGTTTGTGTAATATATTGGTTTACTAACCTGGAACACGAAATTCTGCAAAAGCCTCTGTCGATGGTCGGATACAAATACCAAGTGTAACCCAATTAAATCATATATCCATGTTAATCAAATTACCTGAATTCATTAAGACTAAGTTCCAATTGTGGTTACCCCCGCCTGACAGGTATATGTCCATCCTGTAAGAAAATCTATTAAAGGGTTATCTATCCTCAAGGAAGATCGTGGGCTATTAAGTCTAGGGTCTTAAACCTAAAATTCATTCGTCAAGTTTATTTTAAGTTTACCAGATCAATCTTATTAGTGGCCAGTTAACAAGATGCATTAAACTTAAGACTTAATAAGTAAACCTTTATATTACGCAAACTATAAAATAACCCATTATAAAGCGGTGATATTGGAATTCATCACAACCCCAAATAACGGGCTTAGCTACGACACATATTTACAACTAGTAAGAACTTAAAAATAAAATACATAAAGTAAAATGCTGAAAAGTAAATTCTAGAAATTAAAAAGGAAAAAGTACAATAAAAGAAAATACTAGGGTTAAAAGATCCACTTTTATTACTACTATTTTAGATATCTCCCTTAATATAATATATTAACTTGTGTGATATTACCAACCAGCCATATAGGCGGTAACCTAATTAAGTCAAAATAATAATTAATTACCAACCGACCAACCAGGCGGTATCCTTGCTTAGTCAGGTTAAAACCAATTTAATATCAATTATCAACCGGCCAATATAGCGGTATCCTCATTAAGTCAAATTTTAAATAGTTATTATATTATAATTAAGGGAGATTAATCTAAATCGCAATAATAAAAGTTTTACCTTTCACCATAGCAGGGGGAAGTTACATCCTCATTGCTGAATAGTAAAAACAGAAAAAGTAAAGAAAGTAAATTACTATTATAAAAAGTAAATAAAATTAATTACAAAACTGAAATTAAACAAACTAGATACAAACTTCTTAGAATTCTCAAGGAATTTCCGAGAGGAAGGTACATATGAAATTAGAAATTTGAACTGAATTTATAGGGGTGTATAAGTGGGGCGCGTCGTGACGTGATAGCTTTTGCGCGTCGCGACGCGCCATGATTTTCGGTGCCAAACACGACACTGTTGACACGTGGCAAGGCAGCTCAGCAGTTGAATGATTGTGCTGACGTGGCGATGACATGGCGATGTGGATTGTCGGCACCATATGATGATGACACGTGGCATAAGATGTTTGGCTGATGATGATGTGGCTGTCACGTGGCCAGGTGACTCGACATATGACTGATGTGGTCGCCACATGGCTGACACGTAGACGACACGTGGCGATAGTGATTATTGGCAGCATGTGATTGTGACACATGGCACGACGCACTTTAGCGGATCTGCTCTGATGTTGACATGTGGCAGGCGCATGTTAGCATCCGTCATATGTTAGCAGACTTTTCAGATTGTGACACATGGCACATCACATCTTAGCAGGCGGTGCACGTTAGCGGTCACGACACAAAAGGATTGCACGTCGCGACGCGCCAAATTACAATTTTACCTTTTTGTCCGTTTTCACTGTTTTGGCCCCAAATTGCTTCCAGAGAGTGCTGAAACTTTATTTATCTATAAAATAACACAAAACACATCAAAATATTCACAAAACTCAAGAAACTATACAAAATATTAGGTCAAATGAGTGGGAAATAGTGATACATTTACTACTCATCATTAATCAAGTACGTATCAAGATAGGATTCGTCTGTCAGTATGTGTACCATAAGGAGTTTAGCTATCCATATGAGTAAGTCACGATTCTTAAGACTTTTGCTAAAGTCGATCACCTAGGGTGGATCGCATATATCAGAAATGGTATTCTGATTAGTTGTAAATAATCTTGGACATGTCGATATGAGATGTGCACCTCAGAAACTTAATGGTGCAATCTATATTTCCTAAGTAAAACTTGGATAGCCTACGACAGAGATATTGTTAAACATATATGATAACCTCGACTTGTATAGTTCATAAAGGTTGTTCGTGTTTTTCGCGAATTTGGAGGTGGCCGAATTGCGTACATATAAGTTAGTCTTATATGATGAACGTATCTGGACTTAGAGAGTCCCAATATATAAAGTGTACCCATTAAGCACTTGGGTAGCCGATAATTTTTGATAATAAATAATATTTGATATTATAATTATCAACTAACATAATTAACCGTTATTTGATAATATTAATTATTTACTTTGACCCAATTGGATTAATTGAATTAATCCAAAATCACACAAGGGCTTTGTTGTAATTTCATAAATATCTCTACAATTGGAGGATATTTTGGTAATTACAAATACGTAATAATATGTGTATTTGACTTGATTTAATTGTATTAAATCAAAGTGGTAGACATTCAACTAATTCATTAATTAAACTTTGTCTTGATTTAATTGGATTAAATCAAAGTGGTAGACAAATGTGATTAGTCACACCTAGTTATACATATTTGGATAAATTAGTTTAAGTCCACATAAAAGTATATTAAGACTTTTATTAATTAAAAATTACATAAGTTTTATTATAAAAGACAAGTTTGAGCAAATTTTTTAAACAAGGTAAAACAAGCTTAAACAAGCATTAAGCAAAAGAAAGAAATATTAGCCTAAGTAAAGTTTTTGTGAGAGAAGTTTTGGAATTTCTCTACAACAACAAGGAGAAGAATATTGGATCTTGGAACAAAGCTTACTAACTTTAGAAGTTCTCAACAATATTTCAACAAGTGATTTTGAAATTAAAATTATTTTGGGTATTGTTTAAAAGTGTTTAAGGTTTTAAACTGAAAAAAATATATATACATACTGAAAGGTCGAGATCATGCTGCGCGCCCTCTCTGATTTTATCCCGATTTGATTTTTTACGAACTCTTATTTATACCCGGTTTTTCCTTATACACTCGTAATGGAATATGGTATTTCATTAAAAATATTTACAAATACACCCATGCTCAATTACCACGGGTTAGACCCATTTCCACTGACCGGGGCACCGATTCGACCCTAGGGGTCTCACATTCGCCCCATCAGATGCAACATATTTTTTAATTACATTTAAAGGATCGTCGAATATATTGTTAGGATCATCAAATTCATTGTTAGGCTCATCAAAAATATCATAAAAAAACATCATCAAATTTATTACTATTATTAGGTTCGTCTAATACCCTAACAGTGTCAAAACTTGTAAGGAGAAAAATATTTGAAGTTGGATAATAAACATCACTTAAAATATTCGTAGCATCATTAAAGTTTTTTTAAAATCTCTAAAAGTTTTGAACAAACTTCCCAATGATTGGGATATAAAACTACATCATATTGATAGTGAGCAACAAATGAACAAAACAAATCTTTATATTCAAAACTTTCATGTAGTAAAAAAATAAGTATAATTCCAACGAGTTGAAACATTATGGCCGAATTTTTTCGGCCTAACACCATTTTGCTTACAAAAAGTACATAATTCTCTTCTAATTTTAGAATACGGCCAAATTAAATTAATTATTTTTTAATATGTGCAATATGAGAGTTTAAAGATTTCAAACCATCTTATACATATAAATTCAAAATATGACATGCATATCGAACATGGAAAAATTTACCTCCCAAATTTAGTTGACAAATAACCTTAAGTTCATTAATTAATGCAGTATTAACCAATGCATTATCAAATCCAATAGTTAAAATTTTTTGCATCAATCAATACTGTTGTAAAATATTACTAATTATTACATAAATATTATGTGTAGTGTGTGCATCATCAAAAAGCCGAAATGCAATAATATTTTTTTGAATAAACCATGAATCATCAATCCAATGACATGTCGGATTGGAGAGTGTTAAAAAAATTATTTTATCTTAATAATTCAAGAAAAATTATTGAAATCAGAAAAATTTAATTTTTTCGCATTCTCTTGCGAGACTCGATAAAACCGTAAAATCGCCAACAAAATATCAAAGCTAGTCGGACCCCTCATCCATGACAAGAATCATGATGGATATATGATATTTAATCTAAATTTCTGTCTAAACATGTATTCATTGATTTGATCAAATAAAATTATTTGACAGTTTTACGGAAAATCCCTAATTGATAAGGCTTGTATAGCAATGAGTGTAAAGAACACTCGTTCATAGGTTCGTCTCGTCAATACGGATGTAAATAAATTTATGTGGATATATTCGAGAATGTGCCAAATGAGGATATAGTCAATGAGAATTTATTTGCACCGGTTATATATATTTTAACGTGGAAATCCCAAACGTACTTAAGCTGTCAGGACTACATCAATATCTTGAATTTATTATTTACAAGTAAAGCCTTGAATATGCCCCATTGAATATGCCAAAGATGTCACAATGAGAAACGATCAAGACCGAAACCTAGGAGTCACAGATGTGTGATTGACAATAGGTTATCTATATAATGGATATATGTAGGCGAGAACGTACCAAAGGTATGAGCCAAATTATATTCATGTGTTTACTTCTCACTAAGAAATTTGACTTAATTATTGAATTCTTTGTATTCCGTTTGGTGACTACGGTATTACATTAAATAAGGGGATGCCATATTTTAGAATAAAAATCCATAATCTGTTAAATATTATTTTATATTGATGAAACTTATTTGTTTTATCAGATGATTTTTATTTTGCTATTTATGTGATAGATTTGCGATGGCGGTTTCCTCATCTACTAATCCTTTTACTCGTATATTGGATACGAACATGCTTAGAGGCCTTGAGAATTTCACATACTGGGAGCTGAATTTTAGGATTGTCATTGATTCAGAAAAGTTAGGGTACATGTTACAGAACCCAATGGCCATTGCCATACCCGACGAGTCCACTTCTAAGGAAGTTGAAACTTTCTAGAAATAAAAGGGTGATGATCTAAGAGTTAGGTAATATATTATTAGCTCGTTTACTCCTCAGCTTAAAATGTAATATGTTGATATTCTTGACACGTATAGCATGATGACACATTTGCGAAAATTATTTATGAATTTGGAACAAGTACTGGTTCATAGAGTATCTGAGGAATTGTTCTACTCAAGACTCGATGAGGGTAAACCTTTTAGCTCACATGTGCTTCCCATGATCGATTTGATCATGCAGTTGAGGCGATGTGATTTCCCTCTAAATAATACTCTTGGCCGAAATTTGGTTCTTGGTTCAATTCTGCGATCATTTCCCAATTGAACTTTAATATGCAAGAAATTCACTGCTCTTATTGTGAATTGGATAGGATGCTACAAACTACAGAGGAAGATATTAAAAATAGAGTGCTGACTCTCATCACGAAACCCACTTCGCTTTCTACTTCTTCGCAATCCAAAGGGAAAAAGAAGAAGGAGAAGAGAAAGATTGATGGTCTGTATATTCCTCTATAGGGTAAGGTAGCGAAACCCAAATCTAAGAGAGCTGCTGAAGACACATGTCATCAATATGGAAAGATCGGTCACTGGAAGAGAAATTGCATAGATTACTGATCGGTGAAATCACACATGTAACGCAAGCGCACTTATCACTCAAGTAGTATAAATATATCGATCCCACGATGACTTAAATTCTATGATGTTATTAATTATCGATGCTAAATATTTACAGGTATCTAATTGGGGAAGGAATGGATTGTTCGCTGGTTGTAGTTGGATTTGAATAAAATAAATAAATAAATAAAAATACAAAATAAAACAAAGAAAATTAATACTAAAGAAAACATCTAGGATCCCAATATTATTCTAATGATAAATTGATTCTCCTATACATGTGTAATATATTAGTTGTTAACCTGGAACACAAAGATATACATAAACCTCTTTCGATGGTTGAATGCAAATGCCGAAAGTAACCCAATTAACTATATTCATATGTTAACCAAGTCACCCAAATTCATTAAGGTCAAGATCCAATTATGGCTACCCACGCCCGACAGCTATATTCCTTTCCTGGAAGGAAATCTCTAAAATATGAGATCGTGAGCTATTGAATCTAAGGCTGAAACCTAAAATCCCTTTTCCAAGTTCATTTTAAGTTTACCACATCAATATTACTGGTGATCAGACGACAAGAAGTATTAAAGTTAAGATTCAATAAACAAGTCAATGCACAACACATTATAAAAGAAAATCAATTATTAAACTCATGAATAATGTGCTTCATCACTTCCCTATATTAAAAAATAAAATGTTGGGGTTAGAGGATCCACATTAAATATTTCAAATCTAGAAATCTCTCTTATTATAATATATAAATTTACATTATATTACCAACCAACCATATAGGCTGTATCCAATTAAGTCACGTTTTAATTAATTCCAACCGACCATAAATGTGGTATCCAATTAAGTCAGGTTAAAATTAATTTAATTAAGTCCAACCGACCATAAAGGCGGTATCCAATTAATTCAAATTTTAAGATAATTTATATATTATAAACTAAGGAGATTAATCTAAATTATCATAATAAAAGTTTCACCCTTCCTCCAGCGGAAATTAACTACAAAACATAAAAGAAAGATAAAACAAACAAACTATTATTACTATTAAAAATAAAAATACATTACTATAAATATATAAAAACAAGATACAATCTTCAGTTCCTTATTAAGAAAGCTAAGGAAAGAATGAAAATTCTAAATGAAATCATATGTTTTTAAAGGCTCCAAAAACGGTGCGCGTCGCGACGCGTGCTATAGTAGTGTTGGCAATGAATTATTATATCGGCGCGTCGTGACGCGCATAGTCTTCTCCTCGCGACTCGGGCTAAGTGTCGGCAGGCTGTATTATTGAGGTCGCGTCACGACACATAGTATATTGCGCGTTACGATGCGTGAACATTAAATTTCCCATTTTTGCCATTTTTGTCCTTTTTTATCGTTTTAGCCCCGAGTTGATTCCATTGAGACCCGAAACTTTATTTATCTGCAAAACAAACAAAAATACATCAAAACGTTCATAAAACCCGAGAAACTAAATAAAATATTAGGTCAGAGGGTTGTAAATATTGATATATTTTTCGCTCATCACACCCACAAACCTAACATTTTGCTAGTCCTCGAGCAAAATAAACAGAAATAAAATGAAATAAACAACTGAGGCTAAATTAATCTAAGCCACTTTTGTAAGGATCACAGTTTCATTTAGCCCTAGGTGTCCCTAGTGGGCGAGTTATAGTCTCGTGAGGGTTTAGAGCGAAAATACCCATAAACGTTAATTAAATACACACACAAATAAAAAGACAAAAGAAATAAAATAAGCAAGTTAGTAACTAAACAAGTGAAATTCTTATCCAAGTTAGTAGTTGTTTTCTTTCTTTCTAAATTACCAAATAAGTAAATTCTCCTATGTGTTTTACCATTCTCTATATGAACAATCAACACGGCATTAATCAATTCATTGTGCCCACAATATTCACAAGTGTAGTTGAAAAGAGAGTAATATTTTTATCCTAAAATTATGTTAGAGTTCACACTTTTTGGCAATGAAAGTTTATTTATAAACAATAAATAACTTTTTTAAAAAACAAACAAACTTTCCCTGCCTTTAGGTGCTGGCTCCAATAAACTAGAGAACTGAATATTACAAAATTGTCACTTACAACCCATGTTCATATGTTACCTTGTACATTGATAATACCTGTCAATGAGCATATGAAGGTCAATTTTAATCAATATTATGGAGAATTTACAAATTTAAATAATTCAAAAGGAAATAAACAAAAAATAACTCGTTACGAATTAGTTTGAGATACGTCTCAGGAGCGTGAACTCCTTACACCGCTATCTCAAAATAATAATTTCACTTGGTTAGTTAAAAATTAAACAAAAATAATAATAAAACAAAAACTACATAAAAATACAACAAAGAAAAATTAAAAACAAACTAGTCAGCTAAGCAAAAATAACAAAAACACAACAAAAACAAACTAGTCAACTATCCCCTCCCCCAACCTAATTGAGACATTATCCTCAATGTCTTAAAGAGCAGAAGAAGAGTTTAGAAGGCATCAACTGGTTAGTGTACAAAAAGAAAACATGCATTGAACAAAACAAAACATGTAGGAAATAAAAAGATAGAACATGTAATAATAACCCCCAAACCTATATCTAACATTATCCCCAATGCATTACAAAACAAAATAAAGATAAAGGAACAACACTACCGTGAAAATCACTCGATTTGTTAGGCACCATTCCTTGATGGCTCCTATTTTCTTTTGTTTAGTTTGCTTTAAATACTTCGTCTGTGCTTTTTCCTACAAAAATAACACACAAAATTAAAAATGCTACAACATGTATACACAAAATACAAAAATAAAAATAAAAATTTGCATGGGTTGCCTCCCTACTAGCGTTAAATTTATCGTCTTCAGCCAAACGTGTTTAAACGTTATTCTTCAAGGAGGCTTCGGTGTTATTTTTGACGTCCTAGAGACGAAAATGCCATGTGCGTTGCTTTTCCAGTGTCTTTTCCAAAAATAGGGTGGCCAAAAGAATTTTGTCTGACTCGGTGCTCGTGCCACCTTCTTACACCTTGTAGCTCTGTGCGATTCTGAAAGAAACAACAATGAATCATGAGGTCTCGTATGTTGCTTGACTTTGAATGGGAGTGCCATTCTATCAAGCTTCTGGGCGATGTCCTTGATATGTACTCCTCAATGCTGTGATGTCTCAACTGGTGTTATAAGATTCTTATTATACTCCCATATTTGCTCTTGTATTTGCCCTGCATCTTGTTCCATCATTTCTTCACAGATGTATTTTAACATTTCTGTATTCAGTTATTCATCCGACATCTGCGTAATGCATGCTCCATAGGTATCAACCTGAGGATGTAAAGACATATCTGTTTGTAGACCTTCATCCTCTATGGTTAGTATGAACGGTTCGGGTAGCTCTTCTGCTTATTTTTCCTCACAAAAGCAATCAGCGACCATACAATTATCCAGATCAAATTGAGATTCTTTTTGTTCGGCCTCCTGAACTGATACCTCTGACTCTTGATATTGCTCAGCCTCTTCCCCTGTTAAGGTGTCATCGTGAAATCTCTGGTACTCGAAGGCTTCATCAGTGTCATCTGAAAATGTTCCGTGAGGTATGTAGGTCTGATTTTCTATTAATTGTCTCATTTGATTTGTCAGTCTCTGTATAGTTGCTACTTGACTCTGAAAGACTGCTTCTCATTTCTTGGACATGTCAGTCATCCGTTCATCGTGTTTCTTGAGAACATCCATCAACTGTTCTTCTCAAATGCTTCAGGTTTTTGATGAAGATCATAGGTTGATGGTGGATAAGATAGAGAATATGGTTCGGTGAACTATGATGGTTCTTATTGATATACAAAGAATGATTCTGATAATTCTGCCACCTTGAATTATATTGGTATATGTATTGATTGCTCGGGTGGTTACCATCATATATCTCACATCTAATCATTGCGTTCTGAAATGGTTGAGCAAATATTGTGTTGATTGGCTCGGACATCCATGGATAGTTGTTGGGCTGGACAACAAGCCTCAGAAAACCGGACTTTGTCTCCCTGATGTGGGGTGTATCTTCACCTCTTAAAGCTCTTAATGCTTCCATTGCCCAATATGGATCCATTTTCAACCACCTGAAAATAAAATAAACAAATAAAAATGAAAAGATAAAAATAAAGAAAATTAGATACAAGTTAAGTAAATAGCTTCAAAATTAATAACGCAAGAAAAATAAGTCCCGGCAACGGCACCAAAAACTTGATCGGTGAAATCACACATGTAACGCAAGCGCATGTATCGCTCAAGCAGTATAAAAATATTGATCCCACGAGGACTTAAATTCTATGATGTAATTATTTATGCTAAATTTTTACAGGTTAATTGAGGAAGGAAAGGATTATTCGCTGTTGAAGTTGGATTTATAAAAAAAATAAATAAATAAATAAAAATACAAAAATAAAACAAAGGAATTAATAATAAAGAAAATTTATAGGGTTGTGAACCCACCCATTATTATTCTAATGATGAATTGATTCTCCTATACATGTGTAATCTATTAGTTGTTAACCTGGAACACAAAGATATGCATAAGCCTCTTTCGATGGTCGAATGCAAACACCCCAAGTAACCCAATTAACTATATTCCTATGTTAACAAAATATCCTGAATTTATTAAGATCAAGTTCCAATTATGGCTACCCACACCCGACAGGTATATTCATATCCTGGAAAGAAATCTCTAAGATGTGAGATTGTGAGCTTTTGAATCCAAGGCTGAAACCTAAAATCCATTTTCCAAGTTCATTTTAAATTTACCACATCAATCTTATTGGTGATCAGGCAACAAGAAGCATTAAGGTTAAGATTCAATAAACAAGCCAATGTACAACATATTATAAAAGCAAATCAATTATTAAACTCGTAATTATTGTGCTTCATCACTTCCCTAGATTAAAAAATAAAATGATGGGGTTATGGGATCCACCTTTATATTTAAAATCTAGAAATCTCCATTATTATAATATATAAATTTGTATTATATTACCAACCGACCATATAGACGGTATCCAATTAAGTCATGTTTTAATTAATTCCAACTGACCATAAAGGCGGTATCCAATTAAGTCGGGTTAAAATTAATTTAATTAAGTCCAACCGACCATAAAGATGGTATCCAATTAAGTCAGGTTTTAAGATAATTTATATATTATAAACTAAGGGAGATTAATCTAAATTATCATAATAAAGGTTTCACCATTCCCCCAGCGGAAATTAACTACAAAACATAAAAGAAAGATAAAACAAACAAATAATTATTACTACTAAAAATAAAAATACATTACTATAAATATATACAAACAAGATACAATCCTCAGTTCCTTATTAAGAAAGCTAAGGAAAGTATGAAAATTCTAAATGAAATTAGCTGCTATTTATAGGCTCCAAAAAAGGTGCGCGTCGCGACGCTCGCTATAGTAGTGTCGGCAATGAATTATTATATCGGTGTGTCGCAACGTGCATAGTCTTCTGCATCTTGACTCGGGCTAAGTGTCGGCAGGCTGCATTATTGAGGCTGTGTCGTGATGCAGAGTATGTTGCGCGTCGCGACGCGTGAACAGTAAATTTCCCATTTTTGTCCTTTTTGTCCATTTTTTTAATCGTTTTAGCCTCGAGTTGATTCCATTGAGTCCCGAAACTTTATTTATCTGCAAAACAAAAAAAAACTCATCAAAACGTTCATAAAACCAAAGAAACTAAACAAAATATTAGGTCAAAGGGGCTGTAAATATTGATATATTTTCCGCTCATCAATTACCTTGCTCAGATTATGAGAGATAGAGCCTCTACATCAAATATGTTTATTTTTCATGTTTTCTTGTTAACTTGTGAAGCTAGGTCTTCTAGTTGGATTTTCGATTCCGTTTGTCCTATTCACATTTTTAATTCGTTGTAGGGACTGAAGAAATATAGAAAAATAAAACTTGGATAGATGTAGTTACTTTTTGAGAATGGTGACTCCCTAGATGCGATTTCAGTGGGAGCAAATGAGATTCCATTATCCAGTGGGAGCATTTTGTCGCATGACAACTATTTTATATCGGGATGTGTAGCGAATATTACATCACTTTCGTATTAGATACAAAAGGTTATCATATAAATATAAGAATAATTTTTTATACTAATATGATAGAAATAATATTTAAATTCTTGTGTGTCCAAATGAGTATGGTCATTACATTTTGGATACTTCACAAGATATTTTGAACACTTTGATTAATAAACGTAATAGGTCTAGTGTAAATAATACTGAACTTTGGCATATCATGTTATGTTATATAAAAATAAGGCTATCATAATTGGTTAGGAATGGTTTGATTGAGAATCTTACCATTGAGCCAAATCCAACTTGTGAATCTTGTATTCATGGTAAAATAACCAAAGCCTTATTTATCGATGTAGGATATCAGGCCACTGACTTATTAGAACTCGTACATTCTGATGTATGTGGTCATATGAGTCAGATTTCTCACAGTGGTTATTCGTACTTCATTACTTTTACCGATGATTTGTCATAGTATGATTATGTTTATTTGATGAAGCATATTGAAAAATTCAAAGAATTCTAAAACGAAGTAGAAAAGCATACAAGAAAATATATAAAATGTCTTCGATAAGATTAAGACGGTGAATAATGAGCAGTGAGTTCACATATTATTTAAAGGAGAATGAAATTTTTGCTCAATATACTCATTCAGTTACTCTACGGCACAATGAAGTGTTTGAAAGGAGAAATCATACTTTACTATAAATGGTCCATTTCATGTTGAGTTTTACAGACCTATCATATTACTTATGGGGTTATGCTCTCCTTACCGTTGCTCATTTGTTGAATAGAGTTCCTTCTAAAACTATTCATATGACTCTGTATTAGATATGGATTGGTAGGGAAAAAAACCTTAATTATATTTGGGTTTGGGGTTTTCCTGCGTATATCACAGTGGCGTAACTGGATAAGCTTTTACTTCGGGGGCAAAAGTTTAGATTTGTCAGATATCATTCCAATTCGAAATGATATTTATTCTATGATCTTGAGCATCGAAATATGTTCGTAGCTCGCTTCGTCAAATTTCTACAAGTAGAATTTTTGGTTGAAGGTGGTTATCATAGACAGCTTCAACTTGATGAAGACCAACCTGTAACAGACGAACCATAGAAGAAGCGTGTACTTCAAACAGATGAATGACCTTCTTTACACACACTCCGTAGGCCAAATAGGATATCGAGACCTTTGAGCACTTGTATTTGATATAAGATTGAAGTCTTGATGTGCTCTTGATAGAAGAGACTAACCCTACACCTATAGAGAAGGGATGTTGGACATCGACTCCGTAAAGTGGAAAACATTAAATCAAAGTTAGACTCCACGTATCAAAATCAAGTATGGGACTTGGTTCCGATTACCAAATGAATTGTTTATATCGGATGTAAATGAGTTTTATAAAAAGAAGCGAGGGCCCGATGGAAAGGTTAAAACCTTTAAGGCCCGACTAGTAGCTAAAGGTTACACACAACGACCTGACATCGACTACGATGAAATCTTTTCACTAGTTGCGATGCTAAAGTCTATTAGAATTTTATTGTCTATCACTACCTACCATAACTACATGATTTGGAAAATGGATTTTTTGAAAAAGAAATCTATGTGAAATAGCATGAGGGTTTTGTATCTAGTGAATATTAGTGTCTCTAAGACTTGCCCAAGGATCCTAAAAATTAATTCAAGTGTGAATTTACCAAAGAAAGTTGCAGAATACTTACATTGGTTGGTTGAAGTTCAAAATTTTTCCATGGATGTAAAAGCTCCAAGCTTTTATTTTTGAGTTACAAACTCTTGGGTGAGTTTCCCTATCACCTTTCTTTGACTCACAAAGTGCTAGCTTTGATAAAAAAAAAATTGAAAGAAAATTTTCCCTTAGAAGAAGTTTCGGCCAAGCATGGAGGAGGAAGAGAGAGAAAGATTTTTTTTGTGTTGTATTGTTTCAAAAACAAAAGTAAGTATTCCTAAACTTGTTCAACACACTTTAGTTGTGTGAAACATGGCATTAATTGTAGCCAACCACTTCCATCAAATGTCGAACAATTGATGTAAGTCAAGTGGGTCCCACCACTTTGAAATTCTAAATTTGAGTTGGCTTACTCAACACACAACTTAGCTTTGGGCCCGGGTTCATTTAATCCGACTAAACGAATTTTCCATCGCTACGTAATTAAATCCAATTTAATTAAATAATAATGCATAGCAAAATTATTACGAAAGTCGCTTACGAATTAATTCCAAATTAATTCGTTCGCTTGAATTAAAATCCAATTTTAATTCCGTATTGAAATCCAATTTCAATTAATATATCTGATATATTATTTAGCCCAATTAAATAAATTAAATAGTAAAATTCAATTTAACTATTAAATTTACTTTGCCGATTAATTCCAAATTAATCGCGTTCTCTCTTCTTGATGAATTAATCCCAGATTAATTCTTACCGCAATTAATCCCAGATTAATTTTCTCTTTCATAATTAATCACAGATTAATTCTTGCCGTAGTTAATCCCAGATTAATTTTCTCTCTCATAATTAATCCCCTATTAATTATGTTCGAGTCAAATGTCATCGGTGGATCGTTGGAAAGTGACCCAAGAGATCCCTGGATATGTTGGCAGGAAATACGGTCATCGAACTATCCGAACACGTGCGTACCCGGTACCACGTTCTCACCGATTTAGAAGACATGTTTGGCTTTTAGCAAAGCACCGTGCCTACCCAATTCTCCATAAATATTCAACGAGGAATATATAATCTGTATCAGGCGTAGTATACAATGTATTGCGTAATACGATCCAGTATCAGATGTCACATTCTAGGCCTGCGGCTGGAATAGTGTCTGCCCCGTACGAAGCATATATCAGATCACTAGCAACTAGTCTATGTAATCAGATAATCATGACCTAGTCATACTATCCCGATAGCTGCAGCATTTAAGAGTACTAGTTATGTATCACTGCGTGATCATCATTTCCATATGAATGAAGTGATACTTCCAACTTGACATCACATCTACTACACTACGATTCTTAGTAAACCCAGAAGAGGCGTACACAAAACCTGTTAAAGCTCCGGACGAACAAAACCAAAGCGTACTGATTATCGCAAGTATTAGCGATGCAAGTCTCAGGTTAAGACCACAAACACCTACCCTGATTCGGATTCCCATAGACACATAGTCATACTACCAATGAGACTTCGAGGGGTCTATCCAGAGCGAAGCTATTCCCAGTCCAACGGCTAACAAAACCTCATATCACACTTGCATAAGTATCCAATACTTAAATATATGACAACTATGCCGTTAAGCTTCCATAACGCGCACAAGTGTAATACTAGTCTATTCTACATTATCGATGTCCAGTCTCGATAATACTACGACTATGGATATTTAATGATTAAACATTTCATGGATTAATATTATCTCATATCTTATTAATCTGGTACTAATCATATGGACTTTTATCATTTATATATATCTAAGTAATCCAATTACAAAATGATAAAAGAGCAATTTCCTTTGTCACATAGATAATTTGTACAAAAACAGCATCTATTTTACAAATAGTGATTCTATGGGTCATAATTGTCCAACAATCTCCCACTTGGCCTATAGCCAATCACTCAAGTGTCCAACACCTGAACTATGTACGGGTCGCTCAAAATTTTGCTGAGATATAGCTTTCATCGGCGGATATGCAAGGTTATCATCTGAAACGATCTTTTTGATCTTTACATCGCCACGATGTATTATCTCACGAATCAGATAAAACCATCGAAGTATATACTTGGATCATTGATGAGACCGTAATTCATTAGCCTGTGCTGTAGCCCAGCTCAGCTGCTAACAGAACTACTCCTAATCAAATTAGGAATTTTATAGATCCAAAATGCTTCTTTTGCTGCCTCAGCCGCAATAATGTATTCCGCTTTTGTTGTTGAACCGAAAATAATATCTTGTTAGGAAGATTTCCAGCTCACTGTTTCGTTGTTCAAACAAAATATGTACCCTGATTGTGACTTACAGTCGTCTTTATCGGTGAACCCAGTCACCTCAAGTTCTCATTCTTCATATATTAAGAAAACATCCTTAGTTCGTCTTAGATACTTAAGGATGTTCTTAACATCAATCCAATGACCATCACATGGATCGGCCTGATAGTGACTGCAGATGCTCAAAGCATATAAGACACCAGGTCGCGTACATATCATGGCATGCATGATCCATCCGACTGCTTAAGCGAACGGGATCCGATTCATTGAATCTCTCTCATCTTGAGTTTTAGGACACATGTCCTTAGATAGAGAGACGCCATGTGACACTGGAAGCAGCCCCCTCTAGGCTGATCCATGTTGAATCTTTTCAACACTTTGTTAATGTACGAGTTCTCGGAGAGTGCCAACAACTTTTAGATATATCCCAGTAGATCCTTATTACTAGAATAAAGGTTGTCTCTCCCAAGTTTCTCATGGAGAATTTTAATGAAAGCCAATCTTTCCTCGATTTTAATATGGCAATGTCATTGCTAAGAAGCAATACATCATCAACGTATAGGACAATGAATGTCAGTGCGCTCCCACTAACCTTCTTATATACACAAAAATCATCTTTGTTTTGAATGAAACTATATTGTAATATGATCTCATCAAAATGTTGGTTCCAAGAACGCAATGCTTTCTTCAATCCATAAATGGATCGATTTAACTTGCAAACCTTGTTTGCATGTTTTGGAACGACAAAATCGCCAGGCTATTACATATAAACATCCTCCAAAAGGTTTCCGTTAAGGAAAGCGATTTTGACGTCCATCTGCCATATTTCATATTCGAAATATGCAGCAATAGCAAGCATTATCCGAATGGATTTAATCATGGCAACGGGTAAAATATTTCATCGTAATCGACACCATGTTGATGATGATACCCTTTTCGCTACAAGCCTAGCTTTGTATATTTGTATGTTGCCATCCATGTCTGTCTTCACGATGAAGACCCATTTACTACCAATAAGCATAATGCCTTCTGGTACATCAACCAGTGTCCAAACTTGGTTGGTATACATGGAATCCATTTCTGACTTCATGGCCTCTTGCCATAAAGTGGAGTCGATACCTTGTATCGCTACCTCATACGTAGCCGGTTTATTATCCTCAATAAGATTAATGTCTACATGAGGTGAGATCAGAAACTCATACCTCTTAGGTTATTTTCTGACTCTCTCTGACCTACGTAGTTCTTGTGTATTAGAAGATTGTGGAATAGTCTAATCCCTGATGAACTGTTCATGTTTCGTGAGGGGATCGGTGCCAGGAACAGTATCACTACGATTTTCATCGAGTTCTATTTTTGTCCCACTTACCACTGCATTTATGAATTCCTTTTCGAGGAAAACTGCATGGAAAACAATAAATATTTTTGTTCTCTTGTGGGTTATGGAAATAATATCCTTTGGTTTCCCTATGATGACCAATTACAAATAGGAACTTATCCGATTTGGGTTGTAGTTTGGTACCATCCAAACGTTTAACATATGTTCAGCATCTCAAATCTTCAGGAATGAGAAACCCAATTTCTTTCATGTCCATATTTCATATGAAGTCTGTCCAACAGACTTTGACGGAACCTTATTCAAAATAAGTATTGCACTGTTCAATGCGTATCCCAAGAAGGAAATTGGTAGCTCAGTACGACTCATCATTAACCTTACCATGTCCAACAAAGTTCGGTTTCTCCATTCGGACACACCGTTCAATTGAGGTGTTCCGGGAGGAGTCCACTGTGAAAGAATACCATACTCTTTCAAGTAATCGAGAAACTCATTGCTCAAGTATTTTCCACCACGGTCCAACCGTGATGTTTTATTACTTTTGCCGATATGTTTTTCTACTTCACGTCGAAACTCTTTGAATTTCTCAAAAGTTTCCTACTTGTGTGTCATAAGACACACATACCCATAACGCGATGCAACATCCGTAAAGGTTACAAAGTATTGATATCCACCTCTAGCCTGGCTAGACATGGGCCCACATACGTCACCATGAGCGAGGGCTAACAGCTCGGTGGCACATACACATTTTGTTGGTTTATTCGGAGGTAGCGGAATACTCACATCGATCGGTTATGTCGATTTGGAGACGAATGAAGGCCAAAAACGCACTGCCCTTCACGCCAAACTGCAACAGTCTACTGTCCCTGCAAAACAGAATTTCGGGTCTCAAAACGAAGCTCCAAACTCCGTCGGATGAGTCCCGCCTCATGGGTGAACCTCCCTACCACCTTCGCAAGACTTGTAAGTGTGCTAGCACTTGAATTTTCACCATGAAAACCCACTCTAGCTTCCCTATTGCTCACGCCATTTCTGGTTCCAAACCAGTGAAGAATTTCTTCATTTGGGCGTGAGAGAAGAGAGAAATGAGAGAGAAGAAGTTTTTGTGTTAAGTTAAAAATGATTTACCAAAAATCAATTTATATTTATGCCATAATATTTATTAAATTAATAATAAAATTATGACACAAAACATGCAATGGCTTAGAGTGTCAAACACTCAATTTCCATGCAATAACATTGAGTGCATTGTACACTATCTACATGAAATAACATTGAGTGCATTGTACACTATCTACATGCAATGCATTAGAATGACATGTGTCATGTGGGCCCCACACGTTTCCAAATGAAAGTGGGCCCACGTGCACTCACGCGTTCGGGTTCGATATTTCCGAAATACCGAGCTTACGTCGCGACGTTAATTCAATCGAATAATTGCGGCTAGCGAAATTATTATTTACGTCGCTAACGAATTAATTCTAAATTAACTCGTTTGCCCGAATTAAAATCTAATTTTAATTCCGCGTCGAAATCTAATTTCGTCTAATATATCGAATATATTAATACATCGATTAATTCCGAATTAATCGTTCTCTCTCTTTAGACGACATTTTATCCCGGATAAAACTTCTCCGTTATTAATCCTAGATTAATTTTCTCTCTCTCTTCTTTATAATCCCAGATTATTCAAGAGTGCGAGTTGTGCGTCATCGGTGGATTATCGGGAAGCGACCCATGATATCCCCGGATAATCTGGCAGTAAATACGGTCGTCGGAGTATCCGAATCACGTACGTACCAAGTACTACGTTCTACCGATTTACGAGACAAGGTCGACTCCTAGCAAAGCACCAAGTCTTCCCAAGTTCTCCGGACATATTCATCAAAGAATATCAAAGATCTGTATCAAGCGTAGTATACAATTGTATTGTGCATATCGGTCCAGTATCGGATAGTCACGTGCTTGGGCTGGGGCTGGATAAGTGTCTGCCCCGTCCGAAACACATATCAGATGTCTGGTAACTAGTCTCTATAATCGGATATTCATGACCTTGTCATAATATCACGATTGGATGCGCATCACTTAAGAGCACTAATACCGTATCCTGCGTGACATCATCTCCACTATGACTGGAGTGACACTTCCGTCTCGACATCACATCCAATACACTACGATCCTCTGATAAACCCAGAAGAGGTGAACACAGAACCAGTTAAGATCCCCCAACCACCAAAACCAAAGTTTACCGATTGTCGTAAGTATTAGCGATGTAAGTTTCAGGTTAAGACTATACACACCTACCTTGATTTCAGCCTCCCATAGACACCTAGTCATAATACCAATGGGATTCCGAAGGGTCTATCCAGAGCAAAGCTGTTTCCCGTACCATCGGTGAAACACGACCTCCTATCGCACTTGCACAAGTATCCAATACTTATATATATGAGAACTATGCCGTTGTGCCCTCACACGCGCACAAGTGCAATACTAGCCTATTCCGCATTATCGATGTCCAGTCTCGATAATACTACGGCTAGGGATATTTAATGATTAATCCTTCGTGGACTGATACTGTCTCATATCATCTCAATCCAGGAACTAATCATAGGGACCTCTCTTCATTTATATATCTATGGTGATCTAATCACAAAATGACGAGAGTGCAATTTCCTTGTTACATAGTTAATTTGCTACAACAACACAATGATCTGTGCAAATAGTGACGCTATGGGTCATATTATCCAACAATCTCCCACTTGGCACATAGCCAGTCACTCGAGTGTCCTACACCTGAACTATGTAAGGTTCGCTCAAATTGCTGAGGAAAGGTTTTCGTCAGCGGATTTGTTTGATTATCGTTTGACGCGATTTATACGATCATCACATCCCCATGATGTATGATCCGAACGAATCAGATGATATAGAAGTATATATCTGGATCGTTGATGAGACCTTTAATTCCTTAGCCTGTGCTGACGCCTAGCTCAGCTGCTAACAGAACTATATCTAATCTAATTAGATTTATTTTTGATCCAAAAGACTTCTATTGCTGCCTCAGCTGCAGCAATAATCCGCATTTGTTGTTTATTCGGCAACAGTTATCTTGCTTGGAAGATTTCCAGCTCACTGTCCCGTTTATTCAAACTTCATAGTACCAAAGTGTTTAACTGTTTGGAAACTTGCAGCAGTGATCCCAGTCACTTCAAGTTCTCCTTCTCTATATGTTAAGACAACATCTTTAGTTCTCTCAGATACTAACAGATGTTCTTAACTTCAATCTAGTGACTGTCACTTGGATTGACCTGATTGTGACTCCATATGCATGAAGCGTATGAGACACCAATACAAGTAAATTTTAAATGTACAATTTCCAGAGAGTGTTAACAACTCCAAATCTATCCCAGTAGATCTTTATTCCTCTAATAAAGGTTGTTATCTCCCAGAATTCTACGGAGAATTTCTATTGAAAGCCAAGCTTTCAACAATAGCTATATGGGAATATGGGAATTTCACTGTTAGTGCGATCTCCCACTAACCTCCTTATATACACAAGAATTATTTCGTTTTGAGTCAAATCATAAACCATTATGATTATTTCAAAACGACAGTTCCAAGAACCTTATGCTTGCATCAATCCAAACATGGATCGAATAACCAGCAAACCTTGTTTGTCGGTTATACAAAATCGTCAGGATGTTGCAAACATCCTCCAAAAGGTTTCCTTTTCAGGAAAGCGATTTTGATCTATAACTGACATATTTCATAAATGAAATATACAGTTATCAATAAGCATCTTCAAAATGGATTTACCATGGCAACAGGTAAAAGGTTGAACCGTTATTAACATAATGTTGATAACGATACCTTTCCGTCAAAAGCTTAGCTTTGCACGTTGGTATGTTGCCTTCCATGTATGTCTTCCTTGAAGACGTTAAATGTACCATAGGCACAACGCCTTGTGGTACAACAACTAGTATCCAAACATAGTTGTTATACATGGAATCCATTTCGAACTCATGGCACTTTGCCATAACAGGGAGTCGATACCTGGTATCACTTCCTCAAAATGTAGTCGGTGGATATACCTCCATAAAATTGACATCTTTATGAGGTTAGATCAGAAACCCATACCCTAGGTTGTTTTCTGACTCTATCCGATCTACGAGTTTCTTGTGTATTTGAAGATTAATGGTATAGTCTCATCATAGATGAACTATTTGTGTTCCATTACGGACTTCGTGCCTAGAACAGTATCACTCCGATTTTTCATCGAGTATCACTATCCTCCCACTGACCACTGCATATCGGTATTCCTCTCAGGAAAACCGCATGGTGAGCAACAATTACATTGTTCTCATGTGGGATTCACAAGTACTATACTTAAGGTTTCCCTTAGGATAACTTATATTGGCACTTATCCAATTTGGGTCCTTAGTTTGGTATCATCCAAACGCTATGCCTGGCATACCCAAATTATCAGGAATGAGAAACCTCGTTTCTTCCCTGTTCATATCCTATATGATATCTGTCAAACAGATTTATATGGAACCTTATTCTAAATAAGTTTTGCACTATTAATACATATCTGGTTGAAGGAGATGATGAGCGGAAAATATATCAATATTTACCGCCCCTTTTACTTAATATTTTGTTTAGTTTCTCGGGTTTGATGAACGTTTTGATGTGTTTTAGTTTATTTTGCAGATAAAATAATATTGGGACTTAATGAAATCATTTAGGACGAAATATGGATCAAATAAGGGCAATTATTGGACTTGATATTTTAATTTTGGAGATTGGAAACTTGAAAGGGCGTTTTGACGAAGTGCAGTTTTGGAAATTCCAGTTTTGCGCATCTGTCGTATTTTGGGCATAACTTTTTACTCCAATATCGGATTGAGCTGATTCAAGTTCCAGATTAAATAAGACTCAAAGCTCTACAACTTTGAAAGAGAACATATTTTCAAATTCTGATGATTTCATGACCGAAATGGATGAACCATCCAGAAGTGTGTGGAGTGTAATTATTAAAAGTCATTATCAATCATTTTCAAAGCAAAATATTAATTAATAAATAATTAATAAAAATTATCAAATCACCACCAAACAAGATAAGAAATTATTGGAGCAATTATGGATTTGGTGGAGTAATTAGTGGAGAAATTAATA
>SKCR01034306.1:0-49028 GCA_019454045.1 Zanthoxylum bungeanum
TTTGGTAGCATGGGGCATGACGCTATCTCATGCCTCTATGTTGTTTCTTTTGGGTCAGTGCAGGGTATGTGCTAAGTCACTCTCATTTTATTTGTCTTGTCTTTTATCTTGATTTTATTTTTGGTGGATGACCTAAAGTGGGACGCCATTTCCGATCTCCATGGTGATTTTCGAAGGATGATAATATTCCATTGCGGTTAAGTCTTGAAAAGAAGTTTAATGGCTTGGGTCTACTTTAATACCGCTGAGGCCGTAGTGATTTATTGGCTCGGGTCTGCTTTCGTATCGCCGAGGCCGTAGTAGTTTGATGGCTCGGGTCTGCTTTCGTACGTGGTAGTTTGATGGCCCGTGTCTGTTTTAATATCGCCGAAGCCGTAGTGATTTGTTGGCTCGGGTATGCTTTTATACCGTTGAGGTCGTGGTAGTTTGATGGCTCATGTATGCTTTTATACTGCCGAGGGCGTAGTAATTTGTCGGCTCGGGGATGGGTTGCGTCTCGCCGATGCCCTTTTTACTGTGTGGCAGCCCGAGGCGAGTGTGAGCAGTGTTTTGTTTTGCATATCTTTACATATCATCCGCTTTTGGGATCACTACATATCACTAGCGTGCATCAGCCCAACGTAGCATAAGATAGGTTTCATTGAGAAAATCCAAAATGATGGACGGACCAGAGCTACTTCAAGTCGACTTATTCTGTCCGAGAAAGCCGTGAAAGAGACGACCAACTATGAATCAGAAGCTGAGATGCAGGATCAGAGTTCTGAACCCGACATGGATTTTCAGAAGAAGCATTTAAGCTTGCAGTTTTGATACCCATAATGAGGTGGGGCATACTTGATATTCTGGGTTTGTTCAAGATTGAACATCAGCATGAGAGTGAAGTTGTTTCTTCAAAAAAAATCCAAGTATTGGAAAGGTACCACGAGGCATCAAGTTAAAGCAATATGGGGTGTCCATGATAGTATCAGTCTGAGGACGTCAGATCTGTCTCCGGCTTTATGCACCACCATCTTTTTTATAGTTCCCGGCACCAACTCTCTTACTCGTTGATACCGAGAACTAGTAGGGCAGATGTTGATGGTGGTTTTCAGCCCACAAGAAATCAGAATCTCAAGGAAGGGTAAGATGAGGTTTGTACTTGACGGGCGGTCTGAAGTCTTTGTAAAGGATTAGGTCAGGTAGAAAGGCTCAGGCCCGAAGTGCAGAAAGTAAACCTGAGGGCAGAACTAAAGTATTAGAGCAAGACTTGAGCATATGTGAAGGTCAACCCGAGGTAGTCAAGACCGGCCTAGTATAAGATTCTGAAAGAAGACCCGACCCGATCTGTTAGCACGGTGTGGAAGAGTGTCAGCCATCTCAGTTTGCCTACCCGACCTGCTAGCTCAGTGTGGAAGGCGGTATGTTCACATCCATTTGAAGTAAGGCCTTCATGGGAATTTGTATCCCCCAAAAGGGCGATGTGACAGAAGCGGGCCACCGACTTATCCTCTGACATACACTATCGCATATGAGCAATTGAAATACAGGCTGACACATGGGCATAATGGTGTAGCAGAGGGCAGAGTAGATTGGTTTAATGAGATATAGATGACAAAGAGTAGTCGTGTCAGATAGCAGGTTCACATAGTTGACATCACAAAGTTGGTGTAATAGTAGAATTTAACATAGTATATAAAGGGGTTGAGAACTCATTGTAAAATATTGGCTAATTTACTTCTTCACTTGTAAAAGAGAGCAAAAAACTTAAGGCAAAAGGTTATTGTAAGCAAGAGCTAGTAAAAGGTTGGTCAGACGTGTAAGCAAGAGATGGAGAGGTCGGTCTGACCCGAGGTCTTAAGAAAAACTTTCTTTTTCCTTATGCTCATGGACGTAGGTTGAATCTATTCCCCAAACCACATTAAATCATTTGTTCATCTGTGTGTATTATATTTTTTGCCAATTTACATTTGGTCCCCAAACCAGACAAATTTACAGTTGATGAAGATTTGTTCAAGGTGTGGTTCTTCCCGAATTATCCCTGCAACGAAAATCAGCCGTCAACAACTTTAAAATATAGGAAAATATGACTGATAAAACGTTAACATAAGAACTCAGATTATATTAAATCTGAATGTATTTTCTTTCCGGTTCAGATTTAATGAACCTGAACTTGTAAACCCAGGCTCGTTTTTTTATTTTATTTTATTTCCAATGAAATTCAAGTTTAATACCCGAATTCAAGAATTCGGACCTGAATTTACAAAACTGAGTTTTCACCCGGTTTGGTATGGAAAACGGATCCGGGAATGGAAAGGTAAAATCCGAACCCAAACCCATTAAGTTCCAACTTTTATTCCTTTTAGTCAATTTAACTCAGATTGTAAAAAATGTTGATTATCGTGACTCGTGAGATATCTGATCTTTAGGAGGATGCCAGTTTTGGTGGTAAACAAAGATTTTAATTTTGATTGAGTAAAAGCTTTAGGGTGCGTTTCATAAAGTATAAGTTAGGGAACAAATATTAGAATATAAAATAGGGTAAAAAAATTAATTTTATATGTGAGATTATGGTATTGTGAACGTTAAAGCTAACTGTTGATGGTGTTTTTTTAAGCACTATGATATTTAAGCGGTACGGCATGGGTAAAAGGGTAACTCCCTTATTGATCGAGATCATTAATGCCGACCCGACCACATGAGTGAGGGGCCGAGCACTTTATGATCGGTAACCCGACCACTTAAAGATCGGATGACCGGACATTATCATATCGATAGCAGCATTCTCAGTTCAAATGACCACTATGACCGACCTCATGAAGACCGAGCACATGGCGAGACGTGCTCAGGAAGATAAGGCATCATGTTTTTACGGATAAAATGACAAGTTATCCTACCTTCATGGGGTAAACTGATAAGTCAGTGTCATAGTAGGATAAAAGGGAGTAAATGTAGCTTTGACTAGGAATCCTTATGGGAAAATGGAACTGTTTCAACTAGGAAATTCTTGTAGGAGAATGAATCTGATTTCTACACTATTATAAATAGAAGGGTAGAGTGTGCATAAGAGGGAGGAGAATCAAGATCAGAATCAATATCGAGATCATTACGATCAGACTTGTAAAACATAAAAGATATCAGAGAAGCATATCTCAGTAATAAAACATCGTCCGTTCTGTGCCCGTGGATGTAGGTTGGATCTGATCCGCCGAACCACGTTAAATCTCTTTGTCGATTGGCGTATTTATCTGTCTTTTGCTAAGTTTGCTTTTGGTTCCCCCATAACCGAACAAATTCACTATTGATGGAGGATTGTCTCGTGAGTAATATTCTCATATTGCCCTGAGACCAAAATCCACCGTCAACAGTTGGCGCCGTCTGTGGGGAACTCAACAAAAAGTGGCTCGCGTAGTAAGACGATGGCAAAAGGTGGAAATCACCGGTCGACAGGGAGAGAGAAACCCTAGCCATGGAGAAAGACAAATCCTCCAAACGGTTACGTGACCACCACCGGGACGGAGAACACAAGTATCAGCAAGAACACAGAAATGAAACACGATGCCCACAGAGAACAGCGAGCATTCCCTGATCACCCTTGCACTCAACCAAATATTTCTTATGACCGCAAAATCACTCTTACACTTTTTACCGTTGTTTCCATTTGGAAGGAGCAGGAATTGGCCAGTGAGACGGCTTGGTGAAACTGGAGGACCGCCACGTGGCGTCAGCGGAAGAGGTCGAAGGTGATTTCTAGGCGTTAAAACCCTGGAACTAATGGAGAAGAAGCAACAGTGCAAAAGTGATCCCTCGTCAAGCCAGAAGTCATTCGCAACCAACGAGCTTCAAATCAGCCAAGAAAGTGCGTTTCACTTGGTCGGTAGTATAATCGAAAAGGGCATCTCCGACTCCGCTAAGCCTCAAAACAAGCCTATTTCTCCTACACCACCCCCCAAAACTCACAGTTTTTCCTTTCCCCATCGCCAGCCACCGTTCCCACGGTCCCGTGATATGTTACACAATCAAAGAAGCCGTGTCTCTTAGTAGGAGTGCGATTCCTGGACAACGAAGCCTTGGATTGAAGCTTCTTCATTATGTGCTTGATAAGGCGGTATACAATATCTATCGAAATCTAGTCAAGCATACCTTGAGCTGTGATAATAAAGTTGAAAAATCTACTGACTGTGAGGCTATTTGGGCTTATGCACTTGGACCAGAACCCGAACTGGTTTTATCATTGAGGATGTCACTTAATGATAACCACAATTCTGTGGTTTTAAAATGTCTAAAAATTGTTCGGTGCGCTCTGAGCAGTGACTTGAATGAGCACTTCTTTGATATCTCAAAGAAATTAGGACATGACATCTATACTGCTACTGTATTCCGCAGTAAACCGGAAATTGCTCTTGGTTTTCTTCGCGGTGGATACCGATGTTGGGGTTGGTGCTCAGAGCGCCAATTCCCGTTGTATTTCTATTGAATACTTCTGTAAAACATTATTATTATGAATAATATATGCAGTTTCTATAATATAATCCATATTTCTATATGGTAAAGACGTAATGACCCTAGAATGATTAGTCATGATACAGTTGCAAAAGCGTCGCAACAGACATTGAGAAGTATCATGACGTTGTCATTCTCAGACAGTTCCTGGTCAAGGTTTACACTACTTGGTCAATATAGTAAACCCGTTGAGACCGGTACATGTCGTATACTGGAATACATGATCCCAATGGTTTCTCAATGAACCATAAGTCTTGGAGACTATTATAGACGTGTAGGTGTTTATATCGGATAAACACTGAACGACTCACCGAAGATTCTTAATGGATGGTACACCAGCGTCAATAAGAATCTTCTCGGGTTGAGTAGCACTTGTGATTCTTAGACTTGAGATGCCATTGTGGGCATATGAGACATCTTCTACACTTAGACGGCAATCACGTCACCGATCTATTTAGATCAGACCTCCGCCTGTTCGTTGGGTGTAGATAGATCCTCAGGGTGTCCTATGTGTATCAAGATATGATCCGTCAGTTCTGTGTACCAGAACATAGGTAGTCCATATGATTAGCAATCAGATAAAACCATGGGCCCGTGGTAAAGTTTAGAAACTAGTTCTAAACATTCTTTTGAGATTGCTAATAGAATAGTCGACTGGATAATCCCGATAGAGATTTGACGTTTATATCTATATCTCTGGGATTTATCCGGATACCTGTGACGGAGGAATTATACATTTGCCATGACCTCGACCTGTATGGTTCAACGAGATTATCCGTGATTATACATTTGATTTCGTGACGGATATACCTGAATCTAGAGAGTCTCAATAATGAAACATACTCGTAGAGCACTAGAGCAACATTAACAAATAATATTGATTATTTATAAAGTCGTTTAAAGGTTAAACACAAGAAACGTGCTAAAGGGACTAGATAGTCATTTGCCTAATTATTGTGTATGTACATTTAATATTTGATTAATTTAAATACACATTAATTAATAGTCAAAATGAGTTATTTGACTTATATCCTAAATGAATATATGTTTTTAATATTTAATGTAAATATTATACATATATTTAATATATTGTATTTGATTAATTAATTAATTATTTAATTGTTAAATGATTAAATTAATTAAAATATAAATATCTTACATTAGGATATTTTAAATAAATGATATTAGTTGCCATTGTTGACTTAAATAAATATCCATAAAGTGTTTTAGATATTTGTCAAGTTGATTAAATGAATTTGAAATGAAAAATGAAATTACTATACTTGTATTTGGCTTTATGAATTTCGGCCAAGGCAAAATGTTGTCCAAGTATATATTGTTTTCATTTTCTTTTCATTGTTAACCTAATACACTTTACAAGAAACTTCATTAAAGAAAACAAAGAAAGCAAGTGAGGAAGAAAAGAAGAAACCAAAAGAAAAGCTTGGATTTTGTAAGTTTTTCAAACTTACTATTAGAAAGAAAATTATTCCTTAGGATCTAGGCAACATCTTGTGATGTTCTTAAGTTATTCTTTTCATTATTTCTTGTGTTTTTGATGATGGAAATTTTTTTGAAAGTGTTGAGCATGTATGATGAAGAAAGCTTGTAACTATTGTAGTTATAACTATTCTTTTAAGGTTTTGGAAACTATGTTGCTAATCTAGAGTTATTGACCCACTCTTAAATGACCTATATTTGATCTTGAGTTGTTTCATTGTGTTGACACTTGGATTGGATGGAAGAATGATGTTTGAAGTAATTGATTTAATGTATTTGGTCTAATTTGTCTAATTTGTGGAAATTGAAAAATTAGGGTTCATGACCAATTCCAAATTTGGGAATTTTCATATATATTGTGTATTTGTGTGTGTATATGATGCATATAAAGTTTCATGTTCATTGGATTACATCTTGATGTGTTTTGAAGCATGAAATGACAAAGTGCACCAAATGGAACCTTAGTGAGGCTCTCGGCCAAATGAGTAATTTTGGGGATTTTGTTGCTTTTGGTGTTTTGAACATGCTAAGTTCATCTTAGAAATGATTTAGAATCATTCAAAATTGATTTGATCAATTTCGGACTAAAATGGACAAAAATACAAAGTAAGGGTAATTTGGTAAATTCACCTAAATATGATTTATTGAATTTTATTTCATAATTTGATTATTGGAATATTAAATAAATATGTTTATTTAATTAATCCGAGAAAAAGTTTTGAAATCGAAAAATACACTTTTCACCGCTTCCGCTGCGTTACCGGATTTACCCCTGAAAACCCCTACAACTGGAAGTACAGTGTCAAACCTTCTAATATCCTTCTACTCAGTGAGACCATGTACGACGAGACTGATGGGAAGCATACAATTCAGGATGATATTGCTGTTGCTGGGCAAGATTTTACTGCAGTAAGGCATTCGCCAGTCTGTGCAAATGCAATTACGAAGTGAAATCATCGGAGTCAGAGTCAGAATCAGAAGAAAACGCAACTTATGCCAATGGATAACGTCCAACCTTCTACCACCTCAGTTGCTCGGCCTGGGATGTCAGAATCAATTCTGTGTATTGAATCTGCCAGTCCAAACGACAATCACCAATCATCTGCTACAAAGGATCCACTCGAGCGCTTACTTAAAGCTGTAATGATTTGGGGTTAGGAAAAACACCAAACCCTTGACATACCAATCACCAGTGCTACCATAAAAACCCAGGGCAGAAGTACTCTTACCTAACTCATGTCATCTTTGAGGATCAGGACTACATCAAGGGATGAAGCGCATAAGGAAGCACGCAAAGTCTTTCGCAGTAAAGTTAAACTCCCGAATTTGGAGAGGAACTACCATATGACTTGCATTCATAAGAGATATTTCTATATGGTAATCACAGGGAGGGAGTGCCCCCGAAAGATGGCCGGTCTGGCCAGCTGTGGAAATGCGGCTGCAGGGAGTGTGTTCCCACACGTTTTCTCTAGCCAGTGGATCCGTGAGATGCATAGCACGAATAGGGATGATACATTCGTGGCGTTTGCTTGCTCCAGTGTTACCGAGCATAAGGAGGAGCATTCCCTTAATGCTTCAGACACTCTTTGATCCTTACATATTTGATCATTCGGATCCGTGAGAACCATAGCACGGGGAGGGATGATACCTCTGTGGCGGTTGCTTGCTCCAGTATTACCGAACATAAAGAGCAATACGCCCTTAATGTCTCGGACACTCTTTGATCCATATTTCTTTGATCATTCGGATCCAAGAGAAGTATAGCCCGGGGAGGGATTATGCCCCCGTAGCGTATGCTTGCTCCAGCGTTGTAAGGAGGAGCCCTCAAACAATACACATGCTCCATGGAGACCTGAAGTATAGATGATGTGCCCTTACCATTCTAAACGCTCTTTGATCCGAATCCTGGTTCGCCGGGACGCTGAATTGAAAGGTTCAGAATTGTGTTTTGAAGGCCTCGGACATGACGCTATTTTGAGGCATCCGTGCTGTTGTTTTAAGGTAAGTGATTAAGTCACCCACATTTCATTATTTTTATTTTCCAGAGTTTTGTTTTTGTTTTTCGCTGGTCTGGCAAGGGGACGCCCGTGCCAGATTTAGTAGGGCTTCAAAAGGTTGACTCGCTTCCCTTCTGAACAAGTCCCAATGATTATTCGGCTCGGGGCTAGATTTCTTTCCGCCGAGGCCACTCGGTTATTTGGCTCGGGGTTGGATTCGTTCCGCCGAGACCGATGTTTCTTTCCGGCTCGGGTCTGCTCTTGTACCGCCGAGACCGATGTTTCTTTCCGGCTCGGGTCTGCTCTTGTACCGCTGAGACCGATGTTTTTTTCCGACTCGGGTATGCTCTTGTACCGCCGAGACCGATGTTTCCTTTCGGCTCGGGGCTGGATTTCGTTCCGCCAAGTCCACTTGGTTATTCAGCTCGGGGCTGGATTTCGTTCCGCCGAGGCCACTTGTTTATTCGGCTCGGGGCTGGATTTCGTTCCGTCGAGGCCTTATGGTTTATTCAGCTTGGGGTCGGGTTACGTCCCACCGAGTCGGCTTCTTTGGACTGGGGATGTAACATTCCCCCAGAGCCAAGTCTTTCTTTTAGCTTGGGGTCGGGTTACGTCCCACCCAGTCGGCTTCTTTGGACTGATGATGTAATATTCCCCCAGAGCCAAGTCTTTCTTCAGCTCGGGGTCGGGTTACGTCCCATCGAGTCGGCTTCTTTGGACTGGGGATATAACACTCCCCAGAGCCAAGTCTTTCTTCAGCTCGGGGTCGGGATACGTCCCACCGAGAGACTTATCATCGGCATGAAATCAGAGCATCTCCCCCATGGTCGGCCCTCTATTGGTTTGGGGAGGTGACATTCCCCATAGCCAAATGTTCTTCTCAACTCGGGGTCGGGTTACGTCCCACCGAGTCGATCATCATTAGCATAAGGGCAAAGCATTTTCTCCACGGGTAGATATCAGGATCCTCGTTGACTGAGCACATGAAGGTGGCAGGAAGGACCAGATTTGCAGTCAAGGCATTTTTCTCTGCGGTTCCTGGAGTGACCACCGATGGATTCATCGGCACACCATCTTTTTTTATAGTTCCCAACATCAACTCGTAAACTCGTTGTTACCGAGAACTAGGGGATAGATGTTGATGGTGTTTTTTAAACACTATGATATTTAAGCGGTACGGCAGGGGTAAAAGGGTAACTCCCTTGTTGATCGAGATCATTAATGCCGACCCAACCACATGAGTGAGGGGCCGAGCACTTTATGATCGGTAACCTGACCACTTAAAGATCGGATGACCGGACATTATCAGATCGATAGCAGCATTCCCAGTTCAAATGACCACTATGACCGACCTCATGAAGACCGAGCACATGGCGAGACATGCTCAGGAAGATAAGGCATCCTGTTTTTACGGATAAGATGACAAGTTATCCTACCTTCATGGGGTAAACTGATAAGTCAGTGTCCTAATAGGATAAAGGGAGTAAAGGTAGCTTTGACTAGGAATCCTTATGGGAAAAGGGAACTATTTCAACTAGGAAATTCTTGTAGGAGAATGAATCTGATTTCTACACTATTATAAATAGAAGGGTAGAGTGTGCATAAGAGGGAGGAGAATCAAAATCAGAATTAATATCGAGATCATTACGATCAGACTTGTAAAACACAAGAGATATCAGAGAAGCATATCTCAGTAATAAAACATCGTCCGTTCTGTGCCCGTGGATGTAGGTTGGATCTGATCCGCCGAATCACGTTAAATCTCTTTGTCGATTGGCGTATTTATCTGTCTTTTCCTAAGTTTGCTTTTGGTTCCCCCATAACCGAACAAATTCACTATTGAGGGAGGATTGTCTCGGGAGTAATATTCACATATTGCCCTGAGACCAAAATCCGCCGTCAACACTAACATTAAAGTAGGTGTTTGACATAGCATCGAAACACTAACGTTAACGATCATCCAACGCTCTACCAAACACATACTTAATCTCCTGATAATTGAAAACTGTTATTGCATTTTGATGTTTATATTATTTGGGCACAACTATTTAGTGATAACACACTTGGTTGATTTTATATGAATTGAATAATTAACTTCGTGATAATATTAGCATTTATGGGATGTTTCAACTGGAGATTCAACCTTCATCTTTTGCTCCAAGTAATCTAAACCTATTGGTTCTTTGAGTTTATGGCACAAGTAATCTAAAAATCAAGATGATTGTGTTAGTGAAGCTCGACTTTCGAGCTTTATCTTTGCTCCAAGCATAAAATTCTGATACAGCAAACTAGCTGGAATTCCCTGTAATAAATTTTTGTTATAGCTTTTAGGTGCCGTCTTGTGCAATTTTTTTTTTTTTTTTTTTTTGGGTTAGTATGTTAGTAGGGGTAGCTGAAAAGTACGAGTCCGATTCGGTTTTATCCGATTATTCCATCGAATTTTAGCTCCGTTCGGAGGTAATTTTTAGAGTCTTGGTGCGGGCTCAGATCGGGCTTAGGTAAAAACAATAATCCAAAATTTTTATTAATAAAAAATATTTTTTTAATTATATAAATTAATTTTTAATTCTAAATAGATATACTTATAATTAAAATTTTAAGATCCAATCTTAAAAAATATTTAAAATATTGAAATTCTAAATTTTTTTCATTTTTAAGTATTAAAAAATTAAAAAAAAATAATTATTATTTTTTTCAAAAATAAAAATTCTTGCTTCAAAATTTAGGAAAAGATTCATGTCAATGTACAAAGAAAAGAGAAAGAGAAAATTAAAAATGAAAAATAAATTACCTCGTTATATACAAAGCAATAATTTAATCATAGAATTATATATGCACTATGTCCACAATTAAAGAAAGTGGAATTCAAGATTCGAGATGAATAATTTGGTGTTGTTACCATCAAGCCGGGGGCGAGGTTGCCATTTTGAGAAGGTCTCTGCTTTGTTTTTTGTTTTTTTTTCCAAATAGATAGGGGTTGGATAAAATGTTTGAAAATTAATTTGTCTATGTTTTGTTGGATTTGTATTAAATTCATTGATATTTAATTTTTCTAATTTTACCAATGCTTTATATAGATTTTGATATTCGCATCGATGGACAGATTTAGATATAAATATAAGTATTTTTTACGGATGTGGATATCCAAAAATTGAGGATATCCTATCCATTATTATCCATAATCTTAACCATCAATGTAGAGTCTATAAAAAGACCGAGTGAGAAAATATTGTTTGATTTGATTTACTTGAATGAAGTCTTAAAGATTTGGCTTTTTTATTATGGAATTTAATTCGGATTGATAGCTAAATTAAGAAATTGAATCAAATGAGATTGAAAATTATAAGGGTAATTTGCTTAAATATATGCTTGAATTATGGGCATATTCATTTTCCATTTATTTACTACATAAATCATGGAAGAGATCCATATTAATTTTTTTTTTTCAATTAAAATAATGGGAGGGCATTAACAAGAGTATAGGCATTCCCATTAGACCCGGCCGGCGGTTCGGTTCCGAACCGGAACCGAATCGTCCGGTTCCGGTTCCATTCGGTTTTTTTTTTTTTTTTTGCTTTATTGAAAATAAAAAATTGAAATTGATAAATCAATATAATTTAAATTTATGAATTTGGATTTATATAATACATTTACATTACATAATTACATTAAATTACAAATAAAATTCTTATCTAAAAAAAAAAAAATATTATTATATAAATTCAAACCGGTTCCAACAGGAACCTTACGGTTCCGGTTGGAACTGTTGGAACCGCTGGAACCAGAACCGTCCGGTTCCAACCGGTTCGGTTCCGGTTCCGAACCGGAACCTTGGCCGGGTCTAATTCCAATTAGGTTGGCACCCCGCACCTCATAATCTTGTATCCTCTTGTATCCTCACTCGTGGCTAGGGGTGGCAATTTGGGTCAGGATTCGTTTATTCGTTTGATTCGATTCGTTTTAAAGTGAATACGGGTTTGAAAAAATGAATTCGTTTAATAAATGGGTCAATTCGATTCGATTCGTTTGATTCGTTTATTCATTTAGGATTCGTTTTATTATTTTTATTTACTAGTTCTTGTTAATTTTCAATTAAGATTCGAGAAATTATAGCTAATTATAATAGAAAAAGTAATATTTTCGATATTTGGTGAGATATTTTTAGTAAATATATTAATTACATATGAAATATGTATATATTTATGAAGAATTAATGTAAATCAAGTGTGGTAAATTATTTTATTAAATAATATCATTGACTAAATGAATAAACGAATATTTGTATTCGATTAGTTTAATAAACGAATTGAATACGAATCATGATATTAAGTTTCGTTAAATAAACGAATCGAATACGAATTCATCACATTTTGATTCGATTCGTTTAAGATTCGATACAAATTCAATTCGTTGATTCGTTTTGCCACCCTTACTCGTGGCGGAGAAATAACGTGATTATAAATTACCGAAATGCACAAAGAAAAAAAGAAAAACTATCTTATAAGATGAGGCAAATTCCAATAATCAGCACATAAAATCCCTCTCATAGGTCTTGAATATATTTTTTTTAAAATCGTTGGAAATCCTGCCGCCACACCACCTTTAATGGGCTTAAGCGGAACAGATAAAATCTATGACTGTCTCAGGTTCTTACAAGAGACACACTCTCTAGATTCGAACACAGAATCTGAAAATTAGATCACAAATCTTACACCACCAAATCACGCCCCCTAATTTCAAGAGCACCCATATTTGTCAGAAAATCTGTTGCACCATTACCCTCTCTCAAAATATAACTAAAATGATAATTTAGCCCTTCCAAAGAATCTAAAACTTTATCCCAATAATCCCAAAGGTACCCTAATGAGCACGATTTTGACTTTAATCAATTCACAGCAACCATTGAATCACTCTCTATAATGATATATGCGAGTTGTAATCCTCTACAAAGAAGTAAACCCTCCAATAAAGTTCATAATTCTTCCTCAATATTAGTAACATGACCATAATTAGAAGCAAATAAATTTATGGTCCTACCATGACGATCTCGAATGATGCCACCTCCGCCACCTATTCTTGGATTACCTCAACTCCTCTCATCCACATTAAGCTTGATAAAACCTTAGGAAATTTCTGAGGGCACGAAATACGAATCCCGAGAATTAGTTAAAGTGTACATAAATTGGTCCGGATATTTCGATTACCAAAAAAAATAAGCAACCTTGACAAAACCCTCCACAGGAGGTTTCCACACCACCAATCAGAACTTTTTTTTATTTTGAAATAATTAATAATTAAGGGTGCTAATAGTTTTAATTGTAATATTATGTTGTGGCCATGAGCATCAAAATGTAAAAAAAAATTTAAGCTTCGAGGATATTAGGGCTGTCCGACAGGCCCTGTAGAATCCAGCTACATTGCATATTCAAGAATCCTTCAAGGCAATTTTCGGTGGAGGATTTTCTTTTTTGAAATTATAGTGCAAGCTTCCAAATTTTGTTAACTTTTGAGTCATGTATTCTCCTATAAATAGGAAGCTCATTTGAGAGCTCAAACCATCCCAATAAATAACCTCCAATACAAGAGAACTTGGTATAAAGTACAGTCAGTGTGAGAGGTTTTTGTACAAGTTTGATAATACTTGTAAATTCTATTCAAATATAATAATATAGAGTATTTATTTATTTTTCACAAAATACTTTTCAATGATTAGAAAATCACAACATGATTTGAATATATGGATGCCGGTTTTCACCCGAGGTCCACAATCGAGAATATGATTTTTTGGGGGTACTGGTGAACCTGCAAAACGAGGGTAGGATGAGCGGGGAGTACTGCCCATCGATGTGGTGGAAGCCGTAGGCTCTCCGACGCCCAAGTCGGTGATGTAGATGAGAAGCAGATAGTGAGATCAAGGCTAGTAGTTACCTCAGTCTCAGTTTGTTAGCCGTGAGGGCATGGTGTGTTGGTATGTCGAATGTGGTATGCAGTGGAACTGAGTAATGTTGAATTCCCTCTCTATGTCATGGTTCTTATTTTTTATAATCCCCCCCTCTGATGTGGAGTCTTTCTTCTGCCCGTTGGAGTCATTGTAACTTATGACTTTATGGTGAATTTTATGTTTGGTAACCGATGGTTTTATGATGGTGTTTAAGTCTGGTAATTGATGGCTTAACAGTCATTAGTCAGTGGTGATGGGCTTTGGGCCGGATTTTGATAATGGGCCTTGGACTTCTGGTTTCGTGGTTGGCCTAGAGGTGAAATATCGGTTTTACCCCTGGGCCCAATTTTGGCCCATACAATTTGTCTCATACTCTCTAAGTTTGGAAGCCCTAGGCTTGGAGAGTACCTTTACACATTTCGAGTGATCAGGACACTGATTGTCGTTTTGTTGATCCTGGTAGAACCTCAAAGTTAATCAACACGATGCTCTGTCGTACGGACTGGGGGAGTCCGACTTAAATTGTCTTGCTCTAACTCATTTATTGGGTGTTCCTGGGTGGTTGACACATATGGTGGTTCATGAGGTAACCTCAATCGACAAAGTCGTATGGATTGAAGGAGGAAGAGTCTGTATTTGTCTCGATTCATCGTATGGACTGAAGGAAGTCCAAGACCTTATTTGACTCGACATGAGTCCATGGATGTCCCTGGTTGACTGATCCTGATGAAGATTCATGAGTTGTTTTCACTCGACATGTCGTTTGAACTGAGGAGAGAATGTGTCTCTTTTTTGACTCGACATGAGTCCAAGGGGGTGTCCCTGATCGACTGAACCAGTTGAAGGTTCTGGAGTTGTTTTCACTTGACATGTCGTATGAACTGATGAGAGACTGTCTCCTTTTTTTACTCGACATGAGTCCAATGGGGGTGTCCCTGGTCGACTGAACCTATTGAAGGTTCAAGAGTTGTTTTCACTCGACATGTCGTATGGACTGATGGATGTCCATGTATTTTATTTGACTCGACATGTCGTATGGACTGGGGGAAGTCCATATCTTCAATTGACTCCACATGAGCCTATGGGGGATGTCCCATGTCGACTGAACCAGATGATGGTTCATGAGTAATCTCACTCGACATGTCATATGGACTGAGAGATGTCCATGTATTTATTTGACTCGACATGTCGTATGGACTGAGTGATGTCCATGTATATTTGTTTGACTGGACATGTCGTATGGACTAAAGGAAGTCCATATCTTCAATTGACTCCACATGAGCCTATGGGGAATGTCCCATGTCGACCGAACCAGATGATGGTTCATGAGTAATCTCACTCGACATGTCGTATGGACTGAGAGATGTCCATGTATTTTATTTGACTCGACATGTTGTATGGACTGAGGGAAGTCCATATCTTTAATTGACTCGACACGAGTCCATGAGGGATGTCCGCGATCGAATGAACCAGATGAAGGTTCATGAGTAATTTCATTCGACATTGTCGTATGGACCGTGGGAGGTTCATATCTTCAATTGAATCGGCAAGAGTCCATGTGGGATGTACCTGGTCGACCGAACCTGATGTAGGTTCATGAGTAATTTCACTCGACAACGTCAGATAATTAGGATGTTCTTTAAGTAAAAACTTTCAAGTGTGTTATGATGAGTGACCATTCTCCTTGTCATGCCTTTTATGTCGTTTCTCATTCGACACTAGGACTGCTTCTAGGTTTTTCTCTAGCCATTTAATCGCAACCCTAGCGTTAGTTACGAGGAGTTTTGGCGGGAATTTGAGGCGCCAAAATGGAAGAGTGTATAAGAGAACTTCGAGGGTTCATTTGCCTTATTCTCAAAATTCCATTTCAGATGTCGAGTTGAGAGGGCTCTCAAGTCTTCAAGGTATTCTTCAAAAACTCAACTCTTGTTCTTCATTTTCTTTAAACATTCATAGTGTAGATTCAAGTTGTTCTTATGTAGTATATGATGTTTGATCTTTCGGACCTCGGATCTATTTTCAGAATTGTGTTTATGGGTTTTGATATTTAGGGAATAGTTTTCTAAGGAATTTAATGTTTATTTGCTTGTCGTTTGGAGGATGTCAAGTGAAGAGTCCTTAGGCAGCTTAGGTGCTAAGATTGATGATTGTGTCGAATCATCTTCAAGTGAGACGGAGATTGATGAAGTATATAGGGATTGGTCGTATCAGGATCTGATTGGATGAGATTCTATGTGCGACCATTCACTGATGGACTGAGGTTCCCTATACCAAGATTAGTTTGGGAAGTTCTGGATCATTTTGAGATCGTTTCTTCTCAGCTGATGCCTAATACTTGGAGGATTCTGTTGTCGATTGAGTGCATGGCCTTCGAGTTAGGAGTTTTTTTTGAGGTGAAGGATGTTCTGGACACTTACTACTTTAATGAGCACTTGAAGGAGAATGGAAGATATACCTTGTTTCTTCGCCAGAGGAAAAAAACATTTAGTTACCGGTTTTCCGACTAATGATAGGGGAAATTGGCAGTCCGATTATTTCTTTGTGAGGAGTGAGGGTATATTTGGGTTGGCTGGAGTTGGTCGAATCCCAGAACATTGGAGTTTCGCATGGTCAGATTCTCATCTTCTAAAACTTGTAATCGTTCTTGGAGCATGGCAAGTTGTACCGCCATTGGGTCTGGTGTCTGTTCGTTACCAGAAGCCATTATCAACTGTTTTGTAGGGAGTGAATCAGATGGTTTTCGTTTGCAATAATTCGCTTAGGGCCCTACGGTGGGCGCCAAATGGTGGATGCCGATTTTCACCCGTGGTCCACAATCGAAAATCTGATTTTATGGGGGCACTAGCGAACCTGCAAAACGAGGGTTGGATGAGCGGGGAGTACTGCCCATCGGCGTGGTGGAAGCCATAGGCTCTCCGACGCCCAAGTCAGTGATGTAGATGAGAAGCAGATAGAGAGATCAAGGCTAGTAGTTACCTCAGTCTCAGTTTGTTAGTCGTGAGGGCATAGTGTGTTGGTATGTCGAAGGTGGTATACAGTGGAACTGAGTAATGTTGAATTCCCTCTTTATGCCATGGTTCTTCTTTTTTATAGTCCCCCCTGATGTGGAGTCTTTCTTCTACCCGTTGGAGTCATTGTAACCGATGACTTTATGATGGATTTTATGTCTGGTAACCGATGGTTTTATGATGGTGTTTAAGTCTGGTAATTGATAGCTTAACGGTCATTAGTCAGTGATGATGGGCTTTGGGCCAGATTTTGATAATGGGCCTTGGAATTCTGGTTTCGTGGTTGGCCCAGAGATGAAATGTCGGTTTTACCCCTGAGCCCAATTTTGGCCCATACAGAATACCATCATCGAATTTTTCTTGTATATTCATCGATTTTTTCTTGCATCGAAATCGAATCGTTGGAGTCAAAAATTGAAAGGAACAGACGATAATTCAAAAGCTGTTTTTGGCTTATTTCCCAGAACTTGACAGTGTATTTCGCAATGAAACAAAAATTTGTTTGAATCAATTAGAGATGAGACGGGTTTGGATTTATTTATCATGATTTGGTTGTGTTTATATAATTGGGATAAAAAATTATTTCGATCCCATATTATTATTGTTTTTCAATTTCAACATACATATCAAAGAACAAAAACAATGGGCTTAATTATTTATTATTTAGCCAAAAAAAAAATAGCTAGTACAAATCCCAATATAAAAAACAAGGATTTGTACATTAACAAACCAAAGTACAAAATTGTGCATGGATCTCCAAAAACACTTGCACCTATCTCCAAAAATAAAAATAAAAATAAAATAAAGCCAGTGATACATCCTTCTAAGTTTCTATCCCTATATATATCCATAAGGCTGATGATATTGATCATGATGATATGGGTAAGCTGCCATGGCCTGCCTCTGCCGCTGCGCATGCGGCGTCGGCGGCGGAGGAGGATAGTAATGAAGCATGGGATCATGATGATAATGGTTGCTGTGCCAGTAGCCTTGTACTTGTTGAAGTTGATGTGCATTATTAAAATTATATGGTGATTGCATTTGAATTCCTTCATTATAGCAGCCATTGCCATAAGTTATTTGATTTCCAACACTGACCCAACAAAGATTCGCATATTTTCCTGATTGTAGCTTCCTCAGAAGCTTCGTTGGATTTGCTCTGCCTGTAATGTAAGCCATTCCTTCTTCTGCATCAATGGTGTATGATGCTCCTGCAGAAAAATAAAAATCATCAAATCAATGAAATCAAACGAGGAAAAAAATACATGTCGTATCCCTTTTGACGATATGAACGACACGTCGTATCTGTCTTGAGGGTTTGAACGATATGTCATTTATCAGTAATTCAGTATTATGTTCATTAAAAAAATTTACCCTTGATTTTCTTCAAAACCTTGGCCATGGAATTTAACCATGCAGGATCATTGGTGTCAACTTTGAGGCCACAAGTCTGCATTGGTGAATATGGATAAAGTAAGTATAAAATTAAAATATAAAAACACGGATTCCAATATAACGAATAATGGAGTTCGTGTTTTTTTTTTTATCTTTTAACTTTATCCATAGTGAAGACATGTGATCCGTATAAGAACAGATGCGGATGAAAATATATATCATATTAATCGATATGGGAAAAACCCTAAAGAGAATAAAGAAAAATTAAGGGAAAAAAAAAAAACAAAATGGATATCAGAGGCTAACCATTTGTGCATTACTGTTGCCTGATGAAGAAAACATTTTTGCTGCCCAAGACAATTCTGTAAATGATTTCAATATGATTCGAACAAGATATATATAAAAGGCTAATTGCAAAAGAGAAAATGTTTGCTAATTAAGCTTCTAGTTTATAGAGTTGAAAAATCAAAGATCTAATTTATAATGTTATTTAAGATTATAGAGTTTCCTTTTTGAGTGGATATTTTCTACTTTTGATTTTGCTACTCTTAATATTGATTTAAGACATAAATTAACTTAGATTATATTTTTATTCTTTTGGTTATCTTTTCCTTTTATGTCTGCATTCATATATAGCAGCAGCTTCAGAAGATTTTTGCTTCCATTGCTGCAACAAAGAGATATATATATATTTTTTTTCTAAAAATATTTTCTACAATGGAAGCTGCTTGGTAATTTCTAGGGTATCTTTACGAGATTTGAGGTTTAAAATAGAAGTTTTGCTTCAGCAATTGAATTGGTACTTCATATTAACAAAAAGAAAAAGAAAAAAAAAAAAAAAACCCGAGCCTAGAAAAAACCTGTCCCGGCATGCGTCCGGGCTCGGACTTTTTTTGCCCTGTTTTTTTTTTAAATTTTTTTTTTATAAAACTAATAATAATCAAAATCTTATATTAAAATATATCAACAAAAATATAGTCTCAATTTCTTAAACACATGCATCAATTTAAGAATAAAAAATCTATTAATTTTTTAACATTTAATTAATTTTTTAATTTATTTTTGACCAGACTCGGATCAAGCCTACCATTATACAGCCCGGTCCGGGTGCTTTTTTGCCATGGTTAGTTTTTAGTTTACTGTATTTTGAATTTGAGTATATGTCTATTATCATTTTTTGTACATTGTATTTTAAAAATAAAAACAATAATACACGTTCGGTACATATAATTGAAAATGATAAAATATATTGAATACATGTTTCGTAATATTATTTTCAGAAACAATTTTTCACTAAAAACACATGTTACAATGGTGCTAATAAAGTATAAAACTAGTTTATATTCTAATATAACATAATGAAATGTTGTATAAATTAATTTGTTGAATATCATTAACACATGAAATCATTTCATGTTAAAAATTATTATAAATATATTTCTATTTAACATTAATTAATTAGCATTGTAGGATATAAAAATCATAATAACAACTACAATCTTCCATATACTAGCATTAATTAATTAGATTAATATGTGGGCTATGCTATTTTTGCATTTTATGAATCCATTCTCTTAATATAGCTACCGAAAGGATTTCGTTTTTTCATTCGATTCGATTGGATTCATATTGAAGAAGATACATATTTGGAAAATTGATTCGTTTAGTAAATAGATTAAGTCGATTCGATTCACATTAAATAAGATATTAATTTGAAAAAAATGATTTTTTAATAAATGAATCAATTTCGGCTCATTTATTAAACGATTTTATTATGAATTTGAGTTCACCGATTCATTATTCATTTATGATTCATTTGTTACTTTCCTTTTGTAGGTTTTTGTTATTTTTCAAATAAGTTCAAAAAGTTGTTGTCAATTATCACAAAAATAATGTTGTCTAGATTCAGTTGACTGGTTTTAGTAAATCCATTAATTATGCATTTCATACATATTTTTATGAGGAACTAATGTAAATATGTTATGGTAATTTATGTTTTTAAGGATTCATTTATTAATATTTGATAAAGATTCATTTATTAAACGAATAGGATATGAATCCTAAATTATGATTCATTTAATAAATGAATCGAATACAAATCCATCATAATTTGATTCGATTCATTAAGGATTTGACATAAATTCAATTCCCGAATTTATTTTGCCGCTCCTACCGTTCAGAATGATTCAAAAATTAAAAAACAAAAAACAAAAACAAAAAAATACTGATCATATATTGAGCAAAGCTAGCCCAAAGTCCTATCAGCCCAGCCCATTACTTACAATTAATAATTATAATCAATAAGAAAAATCATGTGATTTGCTTTAGGAAAAATCTTATATTATGTTTTAAGAAGAAAAACACCTAACTTATATATATAGAGAGTCGTGGCCACAAGCTGCTTTTGGCGGCGAACCGGAATCAGAACCTCTGATTGATAAGGTTGGAACCGCCGACAAGTTGTTTTTGGCGGCGAACCAGAATCAGAACCTCCTCTTGGCGGTTCGGTTCCGGTTGATAAGGTTGGAACCGTCAACAAGCTGCTTTTGGCGGCGAACTGGAATCAGAATCTCATCTTGGCGGTTCGGTTCCGGTTGCTAAGGTTGGAACCGCGGCGGTTCCAACCAATCCCGAACTAGTGATTCTTAAAAATATTTTTTTTATTTAAATCTAATAATAAATTAAAATAATAATAATAATAAAATATTATTATTTTTATACCGTTGGGTTTAAGTTGTAATTTTTAACCTAGTTGTAATTTTTAATTAAGTAGTGAGTTAAATAATATGGTTCAGTTGTATTTTTTTTAACTAAGTTGTAATTTATAAATATTATAAGTTATTAGAATAATTTATTCTTTAGTTATACTTTTGTTAATTTTAAATTATATATATATTTTTAATTTATGTTAATAAAATAAATAAATTATTTCAATTAATAATATTAAAAAATTAGTTCGAACTGTCTAAAACCGTTTCAAACCATATGAAAAAATCAAAATCGAAATTAGAACCGTGACCGAATCAGAACCGACGGTTTACTAAACCGTCTATGAACCATTAAATGACGGTTCAATTATGATTTAAGAACATGAATCTGATATGAGTTTGACTATATATAAAAAAGATAATTTCTTATTTATTTTACGTGTTGTTCAAAATCAAATAGAAACAAACGTCTGGTCGAATTAAATACTTATTTTAGTAAACACTTCTCTAAATAACTGCATTTACGAAAAGTCACTGGATAAAAAAAATGCTTAAAGAAAACGAATTTGATTTTGGTATTAAATTATATATTAATAAAATGGAATTATTATGTGTATGATTTTAGTGGCATTACGAGTTATAGGAGCTGCCAATTTATGTGTGAATTCAAATTTTATATGGTGAGTGCAATGTCTATAGTGCACGTTAATCATTTTACCAACCCGTAATTAATTAGTGAGTAATTATATGATGATTCCGCCACTAACAATCTATAATGTTTTTTTTTTTTGGCGATATAGGATTATCGGAGGTGGTTTTTGAGAGACTCGACACATGCGGTTGGTTGAGATTCGTAAATTTGACTCAAAATTACGGACTCCGAATTCAGAAAAATTTCAAAATTTAGTGAATAATATGATTTTTGTGTGTGTATATATATATTATCTTTTATCGATGAGGTCTATTTTAAAAACTCGTTTATGACCACAAAAATTCAAGGTAATTCATGACCGCACATGAGGATTACCTAACTCCATAGTGATAATCCCTCAAAGTTTTTATTGATATTGTCCATTTGACGGCCCAATTCTGAATTCATGACATCTCAAGGTTTTATTTTTTACACAGATTTAAGATTACCTGAATACTTTTTTTTTTTTTTTTTTTTGAAATCGTTGGAATTCCCGCCACCAAACCACCCATTATGGGCCGCGGCGCAGGTAAAACCCCCGGCTGCCCCATACTTTTACAAGAAGTTGCACCTCCTGAATTCGAACCCAGAACCTCAAGGTGAGATTATGGACCCTTCACCATCAAGATTACCTGAATACTCCTTATGAGTACATCCTAAATAATACATATTCCCAAATATTTAAATAACGTGGGGTGTCATGCATTTTCTTTAATTATTATTATTATTGTTATGATTTTGATGTGTGGAATTGGGCAATGTTTTTGATGAGGCTCGAGGTGATAAAAGGTCAAAGAAATGGAATTAAATAAAAACCCAATGATTCCTCTTTTTTTTTTTTTTGTTCAAATAATCAATGCTTGGTTTTAACTTATCTTATAGTGTAATTCCAAGAAGAAGAGTCAAGATTTGCTGACATTTGGTTAAGTTCTCAATGTGACACCAATCTAGAAGCACTGTTAACAAAACATAACTTTATGCATAATGCATGATTAAATCAATTAATTTATTTATTTTTTTAAATCTTTGTTGGATCAAAAGCTTATAATCATCAAACTCTTGTTGATTTTGGCTCATTGGATCCTATACTCACAATGAATTACAAATTATAGGTAATATTTTAATTATTATTCTTTATGCTTAAAGTCTTCAAAATGGAAAATGTTTTCAACTTGTATTTTTATTCTTAAAATAGACATTAACCTAAGGTATGACCTGATGGTATAGGGTTCAGGATCTCACCTTGAGGTCTTGAATTTCAAATCCAGGGGGCGCGCTTCTCCTCAGAACCTGGGACAGTCGAGATTTTTACATGTTCCGCTTAAACTCAGAATGAGTGATTAGCGGTGAGAATTCCAACGATTTCAAAAAAAAAAAAAAACTTTTCTTTTTTATACTTTAAAGAAATGATTTATACAAGTGATTAATCTTAAAACATCATTGCATACGCCAATTACGCATCACTCACCCTTAGGAAAAAAAACAGGGCAAATGAAAAGTATTTTAATTTAATTAATTTGTAAAAAGATAAAATAAACCTTATCTATCTATATTAAAGAGAGAAAAAAATTGTTAATAATAATAAGAGTCAAGAGAGGGGGAGGAAAAAAATCAATATAAATCTCTTTCATGGGAGAATTTTTTCCAAGCCAAGCAAACAACTTGAAATAAAGAGAAAGAGACATTTTTCTTAGATGGTTTGTTTAATAAGGTCTACTTTGGATGGATTATATAATTTCAAAGAGATAATTAAGGTTCATTGACACATTTGAATTTTGAAAACCCACAAAAGAATAAAAAATAAAAAAATAAAAGCAAAAAAGTAAAAAAGTAAAAAGACCCCACCATAATTAAGCCTTTGATTTTCAACCAATTTGGCTTTGGAATAGTGCCTTAGTTTGAATATAACATAAGCTTGTTATTAATTTATTATAGGGCTCATCACATAATAAAGCTATTGCTTTTTCTCCTCTTAGTGGAGGATTTTTGCTTACAAAAGTGGGTATTCTTGCAAAATCTACAGATTCTTTTTAATTTTTAGGTAGTTCTTGATTGATCTAGCATCTCCAATTTTAATTACATTTTTCAATATTTTTATTATTACATTTCTTATTACAAAGATTTTGATGAAATATACAAGAGAATTTTTTATTAGGCAATTTAGTTTTTGATAAATTCCAAGACTATTGACTCATGACTCATCATATTTTTTTTTTTTTGAATCGTTGAAAATCTCGCCGCCAAATCATCCCTTCCGGGTTTGAACGGAGTGGGTAAAACCCTCGACTGTCATAATCTCTTACAAGAAACGTATTTTCTGAATTCGAACCCAGGATCTCAAAATTAGATTCCGAGACTTATACTATCAAGCCACCCCCTAGGGGCCTCATGACTTATCATTCATATGTTCAAAATTTATTTATAAATACTATTTGTAAACTTAATAATTTTTTATGAAAATATTCGAAACCCCGCTGCTAAATCACCCGATCTAGGCTTAAGCGGAGCAGATAAAATCTCCGACTGTCCCAAACTTTTACAAAAAATACATCACCTAAATTCAAACCAAAGATCTGATAACTAAGTCCCAATTTCTTTGCCACAAATCCACACATCTTGAGGGGTAAACTTAATAATTGACAAGTCATCTCACAACATTGATGTATTTGTTTTAATGTTTTCTTGCTATTATTTCCCTTATATTGGCTTCTTCTATTAGTTTGGTTATCATTTAATTATTTGTTATTTGTCTTAAAGGAAAGTTGAATTGTCTAGATCCACCTAATAATTGACTCTTTCTAACATCTCAATTATATATTATTTATTTTAAAAACCCAAAAAAAAATCTTAATTTAGAGCAATTGAACACAAATTAATCATACTAAGAATAATTTATATGAAATTATGAATCAACTTGATTGAAGGTCTGAAAAAAATTAAGAAATGACAATAGTTCTTTCAATTTCAATGGTTCTTTCAATTTCAATGCCCAATTAGTGAACTTGAATGCTTGATTGAATGTATGTAAACATGAACGTTTCCATATATGTTATGATGACTGTCTTTAGGAATTTCAAAGACCATTTCTTATCAAGATAGGGGAATTTTTATTATTGGTCTCGCTAATCAAATCTTTTAAATAGTTATTATAAAAAACATATGGAGACATTTTCTTTTTTCAAAACAATATGATTTATATATAATAAGTTTCTTGTTTAGTAGTTTATATGGACATTTAAGATATTTTTTTCCATATCAATACTTAACTAAAGATATATTTGATACTAGGGTTAAAAAAACAAGTTCCCAAAGATAAAAGAAATTATACTTTCATGATGAGAAAATCTACAATACAAAGGATAACTTATCTATGCAACAATCTAATATTTCATGATGAGAAAATGTTGTAGAATTTTTTTTTTTTTTTTTTTTCTAAATATGATTATAAGAGTTTATATATGAAATGAAAGGATGTAATCCTTAAGTGAAGAGATTAAACCATTGGATTTAAAGGGAATGTTATGTCCTTTAAGGGGAAAGAACATAACCTTAGGAATTGCCTTATTTGACATAAGAGTACATTTTCAATGGTAACCTCATGTCTATAAATAAGGTCTTGGATTCTTATTTCAATTCACTGAAATTTCATATACACTCTCTTAGAAGTCTTGCATATAAGGAGGTCTTGAGTTTTCATAGTCAAGAAAGTTCTCACCATTTTATCATTGTTCAAGATCTTGTGAAATGAGTGCCCATTCTACAAGAAGCATCCAAGTAATCATGTGAAAACATTAGCCCCAAAACAACCGTAGAGCACCGAGGCGGGGCTAATAAGTTCTTAAGGATATAGACAACTCAACTTGGATTCATTTTTTCAGGTTTTTCTAAGTTTTATGGTTTATGTTTAATTTTGATATGTTAGTGTACAATTGATTGAATGTAGCATGTTAGATTTGTTTAATGACACCATTTAGACAACAAATCTACAATATAATGGAGGTACCACGTCATCTGTGCAACAATCCAATAATCAATTGCCACGCGTGCTAAAATATTAAAAAACAACTAAAAAAATTAGATATTAAATCATACATGTCATTCATTAATTTGTTGGTGATACCACAACACACATATCTCCGTTATACCAAAAAATTACTCCTTTCATGATACTCATTTAGACTTGAAATATCACGATTTTATTGTATAGAACTATTCATTTTCTACACAAGCATTTTAAATTAGAAACGATTAGACTTTAATCTCAAGAGACCCTAACAACATATGAGATCTTGTTGTATGTTAGAACAATCACAAATTTATCATATAGAATCGTTCATTTTCTACACAATTTTTTTAAATTATAAACTATGAAATTTTAATCTAAACAAACCCCATCATCATATGAGATACTACTTTACAATAAATGTATATTTGAACCGTCAATTGTTTTAAATTAAAAATGATGAAACTTTAATCTGAAACATATCCCAACATCGAATGAGATTTCACAACAAATATATTTTAGTACCGTTACAAAATTTTTAGTGAGTGTAACAAGTAAAACGTGTAAGATAGATAACGGGTCCGATATGGTGTGAAGATACTAATATTTATGTCAATCTCATTAAATCAACGAGTATGAAAATTATCATTTTACTTGTCTTTAATATATCGAACTAGGGGTGGCAAAACGAATCAACGAATCGAATTTGTATCGAATCTTAAACGAATCGATTCAAAATGTGATGGATTCGTATTCGATTCGTTTATTAAACGAATCATAATATCAGGATTCGTATTCGATTCGTTTATTAAACGAATCGAATACGAATATTTGTTTATTCGTTTAGTCAATGATATTATTTAATAAAATAATTTAACGCACTTGATTTACATTAATTATTCATAAATATATACATATTTCATATGTAATTAATATATTTACTAAAAATACATCACCAAATATTGAAAATATTAATTTTTCTATGATAATTAGCTATAATTTATCGAATCTTAATTGAAAATTAATAAGAACTAGTAAATAAAAATAATAAAACGAATCATAAACGAATAAACGAATCATTGAGCTTAAATTCGTATTCAATTCGTTTAATAAACGAATCGAATTGAATTGACCCATTTATTAAACGAATCCATTTTTTCAAACCCGTATTCGCTTTAAAGCGAATCGAATCGAACGAATAAACGAATCCCGACCCAAATTGCCACCCCTATATCGAACCACGCGGGTCTCTGTACGAGATCTTATTCACACAAGGATTTTACCATTATTTGAACAGAGATATCAATATCCTTACCCAATCCGTCCAACTAACAGGTATATAAAATTGTCATCTTATCATCCTCTAACATATCAAGCCCTAAATGATTTTTGTCATCCCTGATTATAACTTAGAAACAAGTCAATAACCACACCCGTAACAGTTAGGGTTGGCAATAGTACGAGACAGATTGAGATTTGTCAATTTTAATCTTGTCTCATTTATACAATTGAGACAAAAATTCGTTTCGGTCCCGTCCCATTATTTTTTCCGAGACAAAAAAATAATCATATTACATTCCGTATCTCGTTATATCGTCTTCTCTAATAAATCACGTCTGATAGGCTAAAATTTCATCCTATTTATTATCCCATCCTACTTAAAATTTCAAGAAATTTTTTTTTTTTGCCTAATCTAATTTTCAAATCTCCCAATTCAAATAAGACGTGATCCTATTAAGACAGGACAGAAGGAAGATAATAGAACGTAGAAATTGCTGACCCTAACCAGAAAACCATAAATCCAATAATAATTAAAAATACAGAGCTTGACAACATTGACAAAATACATGTTTTGGAAACGAAAATTGATCCTCCCATCTCCCTTCACAAATTTCCCCCTCTGGCCCCACTTTGTCTCCCCTATAAATTATATTTTTACCCTATTCTTCAAAATCAATTATATACATGTATATGTATTATTATATAAATTAAATACTTATTTTATTTTATTAATTAAATATTTTAATTTTATAAATTATTTTATTTTATTTTTTTAAATTTATATTTTTTACTCTTTATATATCTATTCTTTTTTATTTATTTAATAAATATTATAAATTTCTTATTTATTTTATTTATTTATTTATTTTTTGATTTTTTTCATTTAATAAATATTTTTTTATATTTATATTTTTTGATAGCCTATTCGTTTAATAAATCTCATATATTTTTTATACATTTTTTTTTTGAAAGTAGAGAAATTTACTTTATTAAAGATGGTAACTTGTTATATGATTCATAATCAATTATGGTACGAAGTATTGAGTATACCACCAAGTACGACAGAATGATATTTTGAACGCAACATAGATTATAATTTTTGTTTTTATATTTTAAGTGTAACTTTTTATATTATTAATTGTACTATTCTTTTAAAATATATTTTTCTAAAATACATGAGAATATTTTTATTATACAAAAGTAGTGTTAAAAAAATAATAAAGAATCACACAAATTAAATGAATAAATGAACATAAAATAAATAATAATAAATATAATATTTATAATATTTATTAAACAAATAAAAATAATAAAAATGAAAAAATATATAAAAAGTAAAAAATATAAATTTAGCAAAAAAAATATCAAATAAAAAAATTTAATTAATAAAATAAAATAAGTATATTGTTATTTTTAAATTAATAATAGATAGAGAGGTCCCCAAGGGTGTGTGTGACTTGGTGGTGTAGGGTCCAGGATCTCACCTTGAGGTTCTGGGTTCGAATCCAGGGGGTGCACTTCTTGTAAGAGTCTTGGACAGCCGGTGGTTTTACCTGCGCCGCGACCCAGAATGGGTGGTTTGGTGGCGGGGTTTCCATCGTTTCCAAAAAAAAAAAAAATAGATAGAGAGATTTGGGGAGGAGAAATTTGTATTAAAGAAGGGGAGATTTTTGGAATTTGGGGAGGGAGGACATGAGGAGCATGTGTCAGAGGAGGTGAGAGGATAAGTGCTTTTTGGAAACGTTGGAACTCAATTAGTGTTTAAGCGGAACAAGTAAAATTTCTGATTTTTATAAAAACATAATATCTTAATTCGAATTCAGATCAAAAATTGAATCTTGCCCCACCAAAATATAGATTATATATATGAAACTGTAACTATGGCCTATGGACATTTCCGTTCTTCGTCCCACCTACAAAAGGCACTCAACTCTCTTCCCATTGGTCCACGAATACAAAAGGCGTGGTGGCGGTGTATCCGCAAAATTGCAGACAGTCCAAAAAAAAAATCTCAGGAAAAAGCTTTATTATATTTCAAATATCCACAGAAAATATCCCTATATACTTTGCATGATCCATCCATCACTTGTATACTTCTCTCTCTCTTTCCGACAAGACTCAATGCTCAGTACTTTGTACGATTTTATTCTGACAATTCTTTTTTTTCAGTTCACAGCTCGATAAGCAAGCAAAGCAAACCTCGTTTACTGAACTGGGTTGTTACTGGATCTTGGATTAGAGCAAACAATTTAGCAGTTCTTTTGACTTTGGTGGCAAAAGGCAGGTGATAAAAAAGACTTGAAAGAGAAATGTTTGTTGTTTTTATTGTGATGGTCACTTTATTTGTTTTGCTTTGGATTTTAGTGGGTCTGTTTTTAGAATTGTGTGACGTGATTTGAGTTACTGTGTTTAATTTTTTGGCTTTGACTGTTTATTCTTCCTTGGATTCCGATTTCTGTGTAGAAAAGATAGTTGCTTTGCTTTATTGGTATTTCTTGTCAGTTCTGGGCTCAACTGTTTAATATAGGTCTTTAATTGCTTTTAACTTCGTGGTGTTTTGGGTTTTGGAGTTGTTCAGTAGCACAAAAAGTCTCAGTTTTTAGGGTTTTGAATTCCGGATTTTGAGAAGTTGTGGTTATTTTAGGTCAAATTTGTCTTTTTTTTATAGTAGTGACCAGGCTTTTGAAGGAGTTGATGTAAAGGGTTTCATTCAGGAGGTATTTTCTATTCTGGGTTTGTGAATATCAGCTCAGGCTTAGTTTAGATTTTGGACTGTCTCAGTTCTTGATTTTGTGTAATTTTAAGGCAAGGAGACTGGGTTTTGAAGTTGATCATTAAAAGTTTCTTTTGTAAAATTAGTTTCTGCATGTTTAGAGTTGGTCTTTACTTTTAGCTTTGGCATGATTCATTTTTGTGTTCAGATGCATTGCTGGGTTTTTGGGTCCTAAGCATATTAACATTTCAGAATTTGGCTTGAATTTTGAGTCTAAACTTCAAGGATGTTACCAAAAAAGTAGGGTTTTTAAGTTCTAAGAGTTTGTTGTTGGTTATTATTCTATAATTTCTGTTCCAAATATCTGTTGTTCTTTCAATTTTCTTGAATTTCTTCTTAGCCTTCAGTATTTGGATTGACTTAAAGGGATACAAATCTCTGCTTTTGATCCTTCAATTTATCTCTTGGTGCTTTTCCAGGTTTAATTTCTTGGCGTTCCCATGGATTCCCCACATTCTGTTGTCTCACCATTCAAGTCCTCCATTATTGCTGAGCCTGGGAAGCAGAGATCTGACTTCTTTGCTCGCACTGGTAGCTTAACTAAGGGAACTGAAGCCAGCAGAAAAGAAGCTGTTATGTCTGACTTAGAGAACTTCATTGGTGTTCTTGAAGTTTATATACATCAAGCTAGGGACATTCAAAACATCTGCATTTACCAAAAGCAAGATGTTTATGCTAAGCTTTGCCTCACTAGTGATCCTGAAAACACGGTCTCCACCAAAATCATCAATGGTGGTGGGAGGAATCCTGTTTTCAATGAAAATCTTAAGCTCAATGTAAAGACCGTTGAATCCTCCCTTAAATGTGAAATATTTATGATGAGTAGGTGAAGAAGAATTATCTTGGAGACCAGTTGCTGGGCTTCACTTTGGTGCCTTTGTCCGAAGTGCTTGTCAAGAATGGGAAGTTGGAGAAAGAGTTCTCTCTTTCTTCAACTGATCTCTTCCATTCTCCGGCAGGTTTTGTTCAGTTGTCTCTTGCATATGCTGGAGCTTCTCCTGATGTTTTGGCAATTTCTGCAGTGCCTAAACCTCTGGCTACCGATGATGAAACCACCAAGAATCAGAAATATCCGAGTCCCTTGATAGGATCGAGTTCCCTGATCCGAAGATCGTGAATGAGAACCAGATGATGGTTTCAGAGTATTTTAGGATCCCCTGTTCCGATATGGACTCTGAAACGTCTGAGAGTTTGGTCTCTTCTGATGCCCGGAATCAAGTTAGTTCAGATATCGGAACTCATGTTGTGGAAAGCTTCTCAGCTGCTACAGTCGATTCTGTTCAGCTTCCAAAGCATGATTCTCCTCCAAGCAGTGTGTCAACTAATGGGGTCTCTTCCCCCTCAGTTGCTGCCAGCTCCGACTCTTATGATGCTCCGGCAGTTTCAAAGTCACAGAATCAGGAACAAGTATCTGCCGCAAAAGTGAAAAATGTTGACGGTGGATTAGGATATGGAGAGAGCGACTCCTCTGGTGGAGCGCCAAGTGATGCAATTAACAAGCCTGTTGTCACTGTCAACTTTGAGCCTGAACAGAAGGTGGTGCAGCAAGAGATAGTAGACATGTATATGAAAAGCATGCAGCAATTTACCGAGTCATTGGCCAAGATGAAGCTTCCTTTGGACATCGATAACGGACCAACCAGTTCGGGGAATTCAAGCTCCGATCAGACGTTACAGGCATCGAAGAACAACGGTTCACGTGTGTTTTACGGGAGCAGGGCTTTTTTCTGAGCTCACATTCCAAGTGGTTCAAAAGAAGAAACAGGTGACTTTTGATTTTTAGAATGCAGTCTAATACTAATAATGTATCATTCCTGAGGTGTTTTCCTTTGTATGCTGAAATGTTTTCTATTAGCTATGTTTCTGTTACATCTGGTGGTGTTAGTTTATGTGAACTTTTCTGCTTTCATAATTCTTCTTTTTTTTGCAGCTTCTGGTTTCAATTTTCAATAATTGTGGAATCTAATTCCGTTTAACAATTGGCCAATAATGTATCTAATCATATGATATAATTTGGTCCCACATATCCCATTGTGATTTAATGTTTCAAAGACAAAGTAGGACAAAGACTTGTAGATTTAGCTTTTGGCACTTATCATTAGAATCACAATTCGTTGGAAATCCTATCGCTAAATCATCCATTCCGGACTTAAACGGAGTAAGTAAAACTTCCGGCTGTCCCAGGCTCTTACAAGAAACGTATTCTCTGAATTCGAACTTAATATCTTAATGTGATATTTTAAACCATACATTATCACACCACGACTTTTGGGGACTTAGAATCACAACATACATTTTATGCATTTTCAAACCATATTCCCCAAACAATTGCAGTAAATGGATGAAACTTTAATGATTTTATAAATGTAACAGATTAGTTTTGAAAATTACTAAATGGACCAAATTTCAACAAAATGAATAATTCAAATAGGGAACACTAAAGTTTTTGAAAATGATCAAACTAATCCTTTGCCCCTTAGGTCCGGAATTGGTAAAACTTTATAAATATAACACTTAGTCCTAGATTTCAAATTTTTAAGAAATTACAGATTTAACTCAAAAAGTTTAGAAATCTTTTAAATAGGTCATTTTCCATGAAACAAAGTTTTGTCTTAAAAGGTGAATGATATGCATGAGATATATTTTAAATGAGTTCTTAAGTATTTAGCATGCATAATCAATTTAAACAATCTTTACAACATTGTAATTGAATATCACATAAGTTAGTCTTCTTTAATCTTATAATTTTATGATAATCTTCTATTGTCTTGATTTCGGTGCACATATATGGAATGCGTGATTCTCAAGTTATTATTTACTCGTGATTTGTGATCCTTCATATCAACAATCTCCATTTAATTTATTTATTTTATTTTTATGATAACAAAAACATCATTGTAAATTTCCTTTAATTATATTTTATGAGATAAGTTTTTATTCACTTAAGTATTATTTTAAACGTATCAATATATCATTTCGAAGTACTCACAAAAGAGATTGTGGTTTTGGATTCGATTTCCTGCAGAAGCCATTGAAGGTCTCTTTACGTTCTGGTTTGGTGCTACTGTCATGTTAAAGTCCATAGATGTGAAAGCCACCGAAAGTTAAGAAAAATAAATAAAATATGTGGATGGGTCCCACATGCTTAAAAAAATAATAAAAAATTAGAATTCACTATTTGCACAATGAATCTCATGTCTATAAATAAAAGATTCATTTCATTATTTTCATCATCTCATCTCAACCAAATCCTCTGTATTCTAAGAGAGAAAATATAGTTTATTCTTAAGAGTTTGTGATAAGTTGTAGTTCTCATATTCTAAGAGAGTGATAAATTGTTTACTCATTGTGTTTAGAGAGAGGTTGTAACCGTGGATGTTTCCCTCACATTGAGAGTTTTACCACATTAAATATGTATCTCATTACTTTATTTTATTGTTAAGATTTATGGTAGACTAATATTCCTAATTATTATTGTATTGTTATATGGTAGGCAAAACCTCTTAAACTAATAATTACTCTCAATTTCACTTTACTTGGGTGTCAGCTTCAGCCCACGATCTTCTAACAGTGGTATCAGCGCTTCAGGTTCAGGGTTAGACGATTATTCACATATACGGTATAGTACTATTCATACATAATATACTATTCACGTATATATACTATTCAAGTATACAACACTATTTACGGTGAAATAGTAAAAATTTGGTTCAAGTGAGAAGCTAATCGTCATAAAAAAACATTGCTGGAAAGTTCGAAATTGAGAAGATCAACAAGAGTAACTTTTCTCTATGTAAACTTAAAATAAAACAAATCTTGAGAAAATACAATTGCTTGGCGATAATTGGAGAGAGACCGAATGAAATGACTGATGAAAAATGGAAGGATATGGATGACAACGCTATAGGCAACTTGCATCTAGCCTTAGTAGATTCTGTGTCATCTAATGTTGCAGAGAAGAGGACTGCAAAAGAGATTTGAGATGCACTTATCAAATTGTACGAGGTCAAGTCATTACTCAACAAGATCTTCTTAAAGAGGAGACTTTACACTTTTTGAATGAGTGAGTCCACATCCATGAAGGATCACTTCAACAACTTGAATACACTAATTTCTCAACTTACCGTGTTGGATTATATTATATCAACAAATGAACGTACAAAGATTCTACTTCAAAATTGCCTGATTCGTATGATCAACTTATCATCAACTTGACAAGTAATATTGTCACTGGTAATCTAGTCTTTGACGAAGTTACAACTACTGCTTTGGAAGAAGATTTTAGGCGTAAAAATAAGGAAGATAGATCATCTAGTTCGCAACAAGTAGAAACATTGGCGATGATAAGATGGAGATCAACCGAAGTGGCTCAAGTGAGATTCAAAACCATGACAGATCGAAATCAAAAAGTAAGAAGAATATTAAATGCTACAATTATGGCAAGAAATGACACATCAAGAAAGATTGTTGGAATCTGAAGAATAGTACATAAAAAGCTCATTTTGTAAAAAAATCTCAGGGATGTGTTGCAAATATTTCTGAAGAAGGTGGCACATTTTACAGTGAAGTAACAATAATTTCCAATGATAGTAGAAAACAACTAAGTGATGCATGATTGGTTGATTCTGCAGCAACATGACATATGATTTCTAGGAGATAATTGTTCCCTTGATACACATTTTTCATAAAAGAGAGATAGTATTTCCCTTGACAAGAGCGTCACGTTTGTCTTCTAGAAGATTGAATCCTCTGTATCTTTCCTCTCCCTTATCGCGTAGTAAAATAAAGCAAAAGAACGCGTAGTTTCTTGTAGGGGTGTTCACGGGTCGGGTCAAGTTTTTTGAATTTTGTGAGATCCGATCGGGACGGGTCACGTGAGTCGAGAAACTCGAACCCGAAATTTGAGAGGTGAAACCCGATCGGGTCGACTAAAAAAATAATTTTTGTAATGAATTAATTATTTTCAAATATAAATATTAGTTATTTTATTTCTCAAAAATTATCATATATATAAAGTTTCAAGACAACAAAAGTAATAAATAAATGAAATAATAATAAAAACTTTAACACATTAATAAAATTTTTAGAAAAATAATAAAAATACTATAGTGTTGGGTTAGGTCGGATTTTAATATCAAACCATGACCCAACCCATAAATTTCGGGTCGGGACGAGTTAATCCGAAAAATCGTTAATTTTTTTTAAACCCACACGAATCAAATCGGATCGCGGATTGATCCGAAAATTTATACACCTCTAGTTTCTTGGTGCTTTTTAGGGGCCGGGAAATATTAAATGCTCTGCAAGTAGAATACAAAATGCACTTAAATTCACCGTTTTGTCGTTGCTTAAGCTTGGATTTGTAGAAACATGCAGCCACGTTGCGGTTCATTTCTCCACCCAGAGGCTAGCTAAGTCTTCAGGCGGATATGTAAATTTAGAGGTGATTTGGGGATATTCGACATAAATAATTAGTTGAGATTTTAAATTTTGGTTTAAAATTAGGATTAAATTTAAAGATTTTTTTTATCATTTATCGACGGAGAAACTCACTTAGAACCCCTAAAATTTAGAATAATTCAGGATCGATTTGTATAGATTTAACTCAAAATATAATGAGAAAGGGGAAAACAAATGCATTGACACTGACCCTTGATACTAAATATTTTAGCATTGCTGTGCTTTATAGAGCTTTATAGAACACTTGCTTCCAGTTTCAGTTTGACTTTGGAGTTTTTGACTATCAAAAAGCAAATACAGAGATGCAGTTCATGTGGGTATCTTTGATGGAAAATGTCGACTGTAGAAGTAAGTTGACTGATGTGGCTGGCCGGCCGCAAAAATGTAGCAAGCAGAAAAGCTTCAGTTCTGGAAAGCAAAACTTGGAAGCTGAGCTGCAGCAAGCAGGGAATCCTGTACGGAAAGTGCTTTTCAGGGCAAAAAATGCCAGAGGAAATGAAGCTGAGCTTCAGCAAACAGGGAATCCTGTATGTGAAGTGCTTTTCAGGCCAAACTTTCCAAGAACACAGCTTTACAGTAAGTGTCTTTCTGCTTGCTCCCATTAGCTTGTGTTAATCTCAAACCTTCAAGATTTAATGCTAGTTTTCCTTGATGACAAACAATTCTTAGGCATCTAAGAAGCTTTACTAATTAATCTGAGTCGAGGCGGCTCCGAGTTGTCCAAAATTTTGGAGAGTCCTACGCATGTTCGTAAAATGAGGCACCTAACAACAAATGATAAAACCTATCAATCATATTATTAGACACTTCAAATTTTGGGGTCAACCTACAGTTTATGTTGACTCTCCTCATAGCAACCTCTGTATTTTTCTTAAGGTTACACTCTCAGCCCACAGATGGCATAATTTAACAGCTTTATTTTTTCAGAATTTTTGTGAATACAAGAAGCTAATTCAGGGTTAGAGATTCCTGAAGCAAATACATGTCTGTCATCATTGTTTTATTCCTTTGTTACTGGTATACTCCATAGTTTTGCTGCAGTTAAAACAATAATGATTATCTGAATTATCATTGTCTAAGCATATCAAATTAGTAATTAAATTTCTCTTTGTAATCACTTACTATCACACAATCATAGATAATAACCGTTGTCTTCAGATTTAAAAAATACACAGGTTGAAATCTTAGAAACAAATTATCGGGTGAGACCGCATATAACAAGCATTTCCCTAAATGATGTTCATAGCGGGAGTTTTGTGAACTGGATACGACTTATGGGTGTGTGTTGTATGCTAGTAATTTAAAGCCTGCAGAATGGTCCCTCTGTCAACTTGTGTGACGTATGTGAATAATTCTGGTTTCTAGCCTGTTAGCTTACATGTTTCCTTGTAATAATCCAGTTAAATATCTCATTGTCATCTTTATACAGAGATCAACATTGGGGATTCATCAAGAAATATTATTGAGGCTATCTTTCAAAAATCATTAATGGATCCTTCGAAGCCTTTCAGGAAGATCAAAAGGGTGCTCAAGGTGAAGAACTCAGTAGAAACACTTGACAGGTTTGAAAAGTACAGAGAGAAGGTGAAGAAGAAAGCCAAAGAGCCATGCAAGATACATCCACGGAGCTCAGTAGATGGTAATGAGCTGTTGAGATTCTACGGCACAGTGATGACATGCGTCGAAAGGTCAGGACAAGTCTCTGAGCTTTGCAAAGATCCCTTCTGTCGAATCTGCAGAATAATTCAATCTAATTTTGGCACAGAACATCTAAGGAAGAATGGGATTCGATTGAGTACAAGTAGTGAGGAACTGTGTGATGATATGGTTGCGTTGACAAAGGCGAAGAATGTCAAAAGGGCTGTGATAGTTTGCAGGACAATTGCAGGCAGAGTTTCTAATATGGTTGATGGAGCAGAACATGAAGAGTATGATTCATTTACAAGTGAACTGCATTCCAACATGGGAGATTTGATTGTTAAAACTCCCTCTGCTGTACTTCCCTGCTTTGTCATTGTTTTTACTTGAGTATGTGCATATATATCAAACCTATTACATCTGTCGATTTTCATAAATATATCTCAGAACATGGAGTGTGAATCAAACCTAGAATATCTGTCATAAAGAACATATTATTTCGCACAAAACTAGAAATGTTTCGCATGGATAACAAAATAGCATCAATGTAACACTACATGCTTAGAAACTCATACACTTGCCAAGCTGCAATTATCAGCCAACTCATTAGCTGTGAACCAAATGCAGAATTTTAAGAACAGCTACCAGATACCGTTATTTTGAGTGCGTCGGGGGAGACGAGCTAATTTAGTAAAGGATTATCCATATAATAGTACAACATCGTAACCGGAATTAAACTAGAAATAACATGATATGTTCTCAAAAAGTCTACCTCAGAGTTCCAGATGAAGACTCGTGAATCTGCATTGGTTGTTATTGTGTCATCGCGTTCACCTCCATGCACAAGAAAAAACTATAACTTGATTTTTCCAGCCAAGGAGGAGTACTCCATCCCTCTCTTCGAGTGTATAATTGCCGTTGTAGTTTTCCAGCAGAGATTTGATAGTTCCATTCACAAAAGGGCTTAGTGGATAGGGTGTAAACCCAGCCATTATAAAACGTAATCTCCACTTGCCAAAAGGCTCGTGGCGTTCCACTCTCTCAGCTCCCTCGCATGCTATAAGGTTGACAATCTCCCGTGCCAAGCAGTGCTGCTCGACATTGATTCGGTCCTTGTGCTCTCTTGGCAGAGCAACATCAATTGAATCAAAGATAGCCCCATAGTGATTCATGGTTTCAAGGAAACGGTGAAAGAATGGGGCCGTATTAGTGTTGGCTTCTTGCTCAACAAGAGTCACCACCTTAGGAGACAAGCCCCTTACCAACCTCAGGAGTCTGTCTCGATGATTCTGGATGCTCACGCTTTCATCTGGCATGTGGTGGAGCATCATGTCAAAATTCACCGCAATTGCTTCATCAGGTCGAATTTCAAGGTTTTCGAGTTGAACCTCAGAGCCAGAAATTGCAGCAGCATGAAACTCAAAAGGTACATTATATGACTCTGCGAGCTTCGATAATCTTTGACCCACAATTTCAAGTCCTCCTCCGCGAGCATAAGCTGCTGTGGAATCATCAATGCCTGTAATTCGAATGTGTGGGGGTCCTCCAGGACGAGAAGCAAGAGCCATAATAAGTATGATCCACTGGCTGCCTTGTGCAATTTGAAAATCGATTATGTGGATTTTCTTTTCGTCCTTGATGGCTTCAGCAATCGCTCCATTTGCTGACATATATCCAAACTTAAAGTATGGACAGATTTCGTACAGTAAGTGCATGTACGATAGGAGTTCAGCACTGGCAGGCTCTTTGCATCTCAAGGCTTTGTAGATAGCACTTCCTGATGAAGCCAGCCTTGCAATGAGTCCTTCCAACATGTATGCTCCTAAACGTTGGATAGGATCACCAGCAACCGACACCATCTGACGTGATTCTGCCATCAAACTTTCAGCTGTGTACATATCATTATTATCTATAGCCTTTGCACAAGCGCAAAGCACCTCTTTCAAGTCCCCTTTGGAGATCATCTCTACCAAGTACTCCCACCTTTCTGACTCAGATGAGATTTGGTCTCCTCTTGGGTTGGTACTATTGTACATATCAGGGTTATCCAAATCAGGTCCCAGCATAACAGTTTCCAATTCTCGTAGTTTGTACATCAGATCATTCTCATTGTCTGCTACACAAGACCCGCTTACATGTGAGCCACAAGTGTTGTCAGGCGACTGGTGAAGTTCTGAGGAGTACGACTGATTGTTTGGCCAGGAAACTTGGGTTTTTTTAGGTGAGAAACTGGCAGTAGATGGAGAATTAAGAGCACCATAACCACCTGTACTAGAGGATGATTCAAGGGTGCAGTGTTGTTCAAAAGTCTCTACTGAGAGCTGTGCTCCTTCGCTGATGTCATCAGAGCATAACTGGTGGTCTATATTCTGATGGGGAGGCCAATCCTTGGAGGCCAGCTTTTGCGAAGGCTGGTCGTAGAACTTCTGAGGTCCATCTGATTTTTTTTTAGTCTGAGAGAACTGCATTGGGTAAAGCTAATTCCTTGATAGGGAGCAACAAATGGGAAGCGTGGCTCGAGAACAACCAGGAAAGTTCAAGCAAGATCGTTCTGAAACACACTTACAGGACAGCTTTTGAGAATGGCAAATCTTGACTACTCTAATAATGAAACTCCATCATCCCCATACATGAATGCAATACGTGGGGGTTGTTAATATATCAACGAGTGGACATATTCTGCAGTAAAGGTTAAATCTGTTATACTATAGAACAGAAAGCAAAAGTAATCAGAAGATCATATGAACAGATGAAATATGTGAGTCAAAGTCAAAGAAACACGACAACACTGGCACTTAGTTCAATCAAATTGCTGGTTAATTAATCATGTTATTTGATCTAACTCAAGAACTCCTTTCAGTCTTGTTTGCTCCTAATCAAACAAAAATTACTAGTAATCCTAACTAAGGATTAAGCGAGAGGGCACAAAAAGAGAAAAGAGAATCAAACAGTCGTAAACTTTAACCTTCAATGATACATTAGTAGAGGATTGAGCCATGTAATTAGCTCTATACCCCAGATATATAATATCACGTTTCAGTTTACGCTCTAGTGATGATTCCTCATCTCACTCAACCGAACCCCCCTATTTTTCCAACCCTGCACAAGCATTCTTCTCTTAATTTTCATTTTATAGCAGATAAAGTACCCGATTGAGACTCTTAATTGCGGATAAACAAGATAAAGAAACAATTTCATCTCAAATCATCAAAAGCCTGGGGATTCAATTCAAAAGTTAATCATAAATAACATATAAAATCTTCTATGTTAGTCAGATGAAAGTGTGATTGAGAGAGAGAAATATCCTCAACCAGCATCTCATCAACAAAACCACAGTTACAAAACAAAGCTTCATCAGATAAATAAAAATAAAAAATAAAACAAAATCAATCACTAAATAAAATCACTTCAAAATATAAGTTTCAAACTCACCACCTCAGATCATCAAAATACATTAACATCATTATCTTCATGATCATGCAGAAGTAATATTTTTTTTAAAAAAAATATACACCCAGAAAGGAAAGAACATATAGAAATTAATAAACAGACTTGGTTGAAGAGAAAATTAAGAGAGGTTTGAAAATACCTGTAGGCTTAGGCTTAGGCTTTGGTTTGAAAGCTGAGAATTCAGATTCAGACAAACAATCTAATCTTAAAGCTCCTTGTTTTGTATTGTTTTGTTTTCCAAGTACGCCGTTGACAGTCAGCACTCAGACCACTGGTTGATTTGTCAGAATCTTATTTAATAACCACCACTCTTTATATAGCTTGCTTATTCAAATGCCCTTCTTCATTTCAACATTTACATTACAACCATTCACTTGTCTTTTTTTAAACTTAAAAAAATAATAATATGATAAATGTAAAAAAGATCATAAAAGAATGAGAAATTAATCATTAAATACATGTATTATGTATTAAAATTATTTTTTAGTAGCATATATATTTTATGATTATTTTTTGTCACTATTTTATCACATTTTTTTCATAAGTCATTACTCAAAAAAATTAGATAAATACAATGAGATTATTATAAATGTATTGACAAATATGACCAACTTAATTAAAGAATTGTTATTATAATTATTTTTTAGAAACCATACCTATAATGATACCGAGTGAGTTGTGCCAATATAATTCGAGTCTTGTCCGTTTCCAATAATATTGTGAGTAAAAAATGAGGTGAATCGAGTTTTTACGAGTCGGCCTGTTTAATGATCGAATTATTATTTTCGAGTTCGAATAGCTCATTTATTAAACGAATCAATCTCAAATTAAACCAAATACGAGTGGGACTCTAGTTATCCATAAATGATTTAATTCATTTACAATCTTATCTACATCCACTTTCTTTTTTAATTTCTTCATTTTTAGCTCTTCTCTTGTAGTCTACAAATATATCATGTGTATTTTAAAAAATATATTAAACATTCCGTCATCATCCATCTTATTTTATTTAAAAAAATCATCCTCTAGAAACATATATTTGATGCGTTTTCAATTGTCAAGAGGGATACGGTTTGTATTTTTATTTTAAAAGAGAGATTATTATACAAATTTTAAAATTTTATTTAAGTGTCAATTTAATGATTGAAAAATATAATAAATTTGAATATATAAATAAAAATTATATTAAATATTGAGTATACATATGATATATTGACATTTTTTTTTTTTGGTAATCAGAATCTCAGAAGTTTCTCAACATAGATCATGGTAAATCATTAGCTTTTTACACCACCAAAGACATAACCCCAATGAAATATTTCTAGTGAAATTCGAACTTTGAATCTGAGAAAAAACAAACCACTTAAACCAATGTATTTACCATTGAGACAACCTCTTGAATTTTGATATATCGACGTTTGCTACACTTTTTAATATTTGGATAAATCGGTAAATAAAATTTAAAGATTCGTGTAGTTTTGATAAAGTCACAAACATTGATAAATTTCCTATTATTATTTTTAATTATGAAGAAAAACGATTAAAATACAATAGATGTTTGTTGTAAATAGGTGAATGAATAAAATATCAAAATAAAACAATAATGACATCCTTATCTAAGGTATGACTTTTTCTATTAATTACAGTCAAATGTGTATGTAACACGCTGGTCGACAAAGTCCAAGTCTTTGATATTGTATTGTACCAACTATAGTACGGTTTTGGAGTTAATTAATATATAATTTTTGTATCATAAACGAAGCATAATTAGTTGACACCAAATTCTTGTTCAGAAAATAATTTAGATTATTCCGATATCGAATTTGTATTTTGAAAGTGTGTTTTTATCGATCGATATTAAAAATAATATAACAACATACTGCTCAACTAATGTAGCGAGCGTTCCAACTAATGTGATATTGTTCGCTTTGGCTACACAATACGGATAGATTTCAAGTCCAAATTATACATTATCATGACTTTATTCTTGGCAATAATGATTTCATATCCTTGGTCCAAAATGCCCCATCATGATATCAGATTACACAACAAAGATATTAGCTACTATGGCCATATAGTGTGGCCAAATCTGAAGCCCTAGTCCTTCACAATTTTATTCTAGTTACTAGTGTGACCTAACTTCGAAGCCTCATGTTAGTTAAAGACGTTCAACTACTTATAAACATATGTCCAAGTTCTATCTCAAATAATGTGAAATATTATAACTCATCTATTTAAGATCCAACATACTCGTTAGTTGGGTGAATTTTGATACCATTAGTAGCTACTGTCCCAACTAAACTTGTACCCCCATGATTTTATTTTCGGGACCAATGATTTCAGGCCCTATATAGTATCAGAATATACAATAAATATATTTTTCGATTTGGAGGCTCAAGGTGGCGAAATCTGACCCATTACATTTATATTATGGTTATCAAGATGACCCAACTCCAAAATTATGTAATAAAGGCCTCACACTAGTTAATAATGATCATCTACTTCTATTCACATATCCAAGTTCTATCCTGAACAAGATGAGATATTACAACTAACTTGTTAATTACTTTATTATATAATGCTTACGTTAATCTTTTCCGCAATTAACTGTTAATTATCAATCAACTAAAGGGCCCATATAAAAATAAAAATTGAGCTCAAAAATGAAAAGGGAATCAATCAAGAAAAAGGTGCTTTGGGGATTAACAAATCACAAATATGTTGTCCACAAGGGGGTTTGGCTTGTGGCTTGGTGGTGTATGGTCTAGGATCTCACCTTGAGGTTCTGAGTTCGAATCCATGGGGTGCACTTCTTGTAAGAGCCTGAGACAGCCGGTGGTTTTACCTGCGCCGCGGCCTAGAATGGGTGGTTTGGTGGCGGGGTTTCTATCGTTTCCAAAAAATAAAAAAAAAAAATAAAAATCACAAATATGTTTAGTAAAAAGTTAGCCCTCAACGTGAACGTGTGGCTAATGACCCACACGGTGCATGTTTTTTTGCAGTGAAGAAAACATTTTTATTTTTCATCTCCTAAAGTTTTTGCTTTTCTTCAAAAATAAAAAGGTAATGTGACGAAGATAATTCGGTATGCATTTTTAAATTGTTGTGAAAAATATTAAGAAGATGATTTCAAAAGTAAAAAGTAATGTGATGAAGAGCCTGAACGCGTTTTCATAATTTGTAAAACTTTAATTTCTCTATGTGCTAACAATAGTGTAATTTTTGAGTGAAAATTTATGATATTCAAAATCATTTTACACTAAATAAGGTTCCCTTTAATTTACAATTTTAACTACACCAGATAAATTCCATCATTAACTATGTTGTTTTAGTGGTTGTTATGATCAAATGTGGATAATTAGTTGGGTTGGGCTGTCCGATCCGGTTCGGCTCTATCTATTTTAGTTCGATTTTTAGGTAGGTTATTCAAAAATTAATATATTTTCCATTTTAGTTCCGATTAGCTACGGTTCATCCAAAATAATTGAAAATAATTAAGTTTGAAAGACTTAAACCGAATTAATCTGACTTTGGTTTGGTTCGGTTTATATTTAGTTGGTTAAGAGGACTTTTATTTTATAAAAAATCATTTGATTCGGTTTAATTCGGTTAAAAAAAAACTGAACCGCCCTAATAATTGGTGACCCACCTTGCTTATCTTCAAGATCATACAAAATCACTTTGTGTATTAAATGAATTAATTCACACACCATATATTGAGGCGGCCTCAAGAAATATGATTTAATTATTGAATACTTGTTTTCACATTGACCTGAATGAAACTGAAGAAAGCAATAAAATGGAAATAATTTCTTTTAATTAAAACTTATTTTTGTTCAGTATGATAAATGATAAAGCGAGTGTCAAAAATCAACATAATATTCAAATGACACAATTCCACTTAATATTCAAATGACTCAACTTCTAGATTAAGCATATAATTGATTATAACTTGTGATACGATAACGATATGCTACATGGGTAGCTTGACATTTGATTCGCTTTCATTCTTTTAAGCTTAATAATCTATTTATGAAATATTAATTATATATGTTGACGGCTGTTTCTCGTTCTAAGGGCAATATGAGAAATTAATCATTCGAACAAACATTCCTCAAACAGTGAATTTGTTTAGTTAATATGGAACCAAAAGCAAATTTAGCGAGCATACAAGAAAGACATAGAGACAAAGATTTACGTGGTTCGACGGAGAATGACTTCAACCTACATCCACGAGAGAAATGTGGTATATTTTATTTCTACTCGGGGTCAAGACCGACCCGAGCTACACGTGAGGGGATACAAGAATACAAAAATAAGCATATCGGGTTTTATAATAAACTTAATACAAATCTCTCAAGTGATCGGGTGCTGACCTGCTTTTTCTCTCTCTATCACTAACTCTTTAACTCTCAATTTCTCTCGAAGTGATGAGATACAAAATTTGATAATCATTGAATCTGATACTTCAACCCTTCATATAAGCTCATAAATCCACTATTTTACCAACCCATTATGTCGGCCATCGTCACCAGGCCATCATTGCCCCCATGTTGATTTCCCCAACCACTCAACAAACAACTGTATTGCCACTGAGTTCAACCACCAATGTCAGCAGAAACCCATCATTACAACCGTTTAACCACTGTTACACACTTTATTGATGTGACAGCCTATGATTCAACTACTTCGATATTGTTTCGTCTTATGAACTTCTGTTATCATTAGCCTTATAAAATCTCAAACTCCTAGACATGACATACAGAAGCTCATCTCCTCACTTAGGGCATACACCATATGATATAGGTACGAGTTGGCTCGTGATCCCATCTTCAAGTCGGGTTTCTGAGGTGGATGATACTCCTAAAAGCTCTGCCTAATTCTTTCATCAGGTTGGGTCGGTATCATCACTTGCTTCCTCCTCATCAGACTTTGTTGATATTGACCTATCGGGAAGTTTCCACAAATCCTCTTACAATCTCAAATCCATCATTCATTCATTAGGTCGGGTCGATATGATAACTCATTTCATCCTTTAACATGCTATGACCTTATGAGAACTCATCTTTATCATTAGGTCGGATCCTTATGTCAAACTCCTTCTGTGTCTTCAAGCCTCTGGGCCTATATTATCCATTTTGGGCCAAGTATAATACCCATTCTGCCCCTCATCGGTATTTGAACCTTCCTCGCTGTAAAATAACCACCATCAACATTTGTCTCATAATTCTCGGTATCAACGAGTTGATGAGTTGATGCCGGGAAATTATAAAAGATGGTGGTGTGAACCGACATTGGGTTGTTAGCTTTTGAAAACTTCATATTCCTTCAGCTCTCCCCAAATTTATACCTCTCAGGACAGGTTACTCCACATACTGCCAAAGATGTTTTTTTTTTTTATGATGATTGCCTTTCTTTTTCCGCCACTTGAAAAAGTTCTCCTAGGATTTCTGAATCATTCATAGGAAAGTGCAAATGCATAATGATCTTCCAAGTGATCCTTCCGATATACTGACATTGTTATCATATCATTGACATAGACTTACATTGTCTTTCTTATGAGGGGCTTGAAGATCCGGTTAACTAATTTCTGATAAGTTGCTCTGACATTCTTCAATCCAAAAGACATCACCTCGTAGCAATATAACTTATGGTTTGTGATAAAGGTCGTCTTCTTCTCATCATTGGTGAACATTCTGATATGATTATATCCTGAGAATGTATCCATGAAGCTCAGAAACCCATGGCAGACCATCGAATCCACCAACTAATCCATTTTAGGAAATATGAAGCTATCATTTGGGCAAACTTTGTTTAAATATGAGAAATCCACACATATTCTCCATCTCTAATTGACCTTCTTCATCAAGACTACGTTTGAGACCTACTCCAGGTACTTTACTTCTATGATGAAATCAACATGCATAAACTTGTCTACCTTTGCGTGAATTGTCTCGTACCCCTCCTGGTTGAAAGTCCTCCTCTTCTGCCTTCCATCTTATGAGTCGGTGCTATTGATAGGCAATGACTGATGACTCAAGGTATATCTCGAACATGTCTCTATGGCTCCATGCGAAAACATCTGCATACTCTCTTAGGAAGTTTATGAGATTCCCTTTCATATTTTCCTACAACCCGACCTCGACCTTGGCTATCTTCTCCAAGCTAAAAATCTCCGTTGATTCAAGAACCTCTACTACTCTTGCATACTGAGTGGGGGTCCTCGGAGCGAGGATCGACGAACTCCACCTCGATTAAGTCTTCTACCTATTTCTCCATCTTCTGTCATGTGACATCATCAATACATAGATTTTCCTTGGATGTGGTCGCAAACCAACTCCTTGCCACCTTCTGACTGCCACATACTACATCGACCCCCTCACTGGTCAAGAATTTCAACTTCAAATAGTAGCTTGACATGACCGCTTTTGATTTCATCATGAATAGTGTTTCCCAAAATAACTTGTTAGCTACTTAAACAATCTACCTCGATGAAATCCATCATAATCATACGAGTATGATGGCTTGTTTCAATGGTCATTGTTAGTTATACCATACCAAGTGGGAAGATAATAGATCCTCTGAACCCGTACAATAGAGTTGCGTCCTTAATCAATATGGTGAACTCCACCCCAGCCCATTAGGTTTCTTTGGGTATGATGTCCATTGTACTCCCAGGGTCCACCAATATCTTGTCTATCTCCGAACTGCCAATGTTGGCCTTCATTATCAATGCATCATCGTGAGGGTAACTCACACCATGAGCATCCACCTCAGGTAATATTATTGGCTCCGGCTTAGCTTTCAGAATCCTCGAGACCCTCTTTGTAGTTATTACCTCGGGACTATTGAACTGATAGTAATTCTTCATTGCCCGATTTGAATCCCCAACCAATGTTCTTCATTCGGCTATAATGAACACGTCTCTTTTCCCTTTATTGTTTGGCTCTCATGCCCTTATGATCAATGCAGTCCTTGAGGTAACCATTCCTTACCAGATCTTCTATCTACTATTGCAAATCTTTTGTAGTTTTTGGTGTCGTGTCCCCTGGTATTATGACTTGCAAATCTTTTTAGTTTTTGGTGTCGTGTCCCATGGCATTATGACACTTATAATAGACTCTGTTATCCATTTTCTCCACTATGAGCCTTGTAGGGTCGGGTTCTGTCAGTAGACCCTATCATGTATCTCCTAAGCTATCTACGCCAAAGGTCTGTTGAGGTTAGTGTGCGTCGTGCCCCCTGTAACATATGCGACCTTGAGGTAACATATGTTGGGTTACCCTGAGTCATTAGCATAAACTTCTAATGCCTTGGGCCTGGTCCTCTCCATCCACAACTAGTATCCGGACCATTTTCCTGCATCGGTTCCTTCTTCACCCGAGAAACACCCTCTCGGGCTATCTTCTCATCTTCTTCCAATAATATAAACCTCCCCGCTTGCTCCAAGGCCGTGGCATAGTCTGGTATTTCCCGGATCCTAAGATGGATCCATAACCTCCCAACCTTAAAGCTTATTTAAAGCTTTCTCTTTCCTTCAGAGACTCGTATGCCCCGACCTCTAATACCAAGATGTGGTATCTGTCCATGAAGCTTTTCAGCGGCTTATCATCGCACTGCTTCATCATCTTCAGTGGCATGACCGTATTCATTGGTGCACATGCCCTTTTAAAATGATGCACGAATGATTTCCATGGAGTCAAATTTCTGAACCACAAGATGACTGATCCCCCCAATGTTAGTGGGAATATCTTGTATACGGCCTCCACGACCATGTCCTGAATCTCCATTAGCAAGATAAATTTTTCAACATGAGACTTAAAGTCTGTGCTACCCTTCTAGATGTCCATCGTGGGCATGAAAAACCTCCTCGGAAACTCCACATTCAATACCTTTTTGGTAAAATGGGACGTCTTCTTCATATCTTGGTCATCCCGAGCACCTCCCCACGTGCTCTTCTTCCGATTCCTCATCTTATTATGAAACTAGTCTCTCAAGTGGCTCTTGGTGTTCTCATGCCCTCAACTGAAGGCTTTCTTATATTCGTTCCTCCGAGCATGGTATCTTATACCATTGGGAGCTCTACATCCTCGTTTCAGATTCTACCTCAAATAACTTTTCCCAAAATAAAGGTTGTTACTGGAGGATTTCGGGGTTCCCCTATCGTCACATTCCTCATAGGGCTGTTCTACAGGTGCATCACTAACCACCACTGACCTCACCTTATGAGCATTCTCTCTTCCAATTTCTCGATCTTATTCCACATTGGCTATCATCTTCCCATTGGCAATCTCTTATCTCTTTCTACTAGGCCGGTTTGTGTCTAATCTCTTATTTTATTTTTCAACTTCTCAATCTTTTCCATCATGATTTTCATGAAGGTCTGGATTCAACCACCCCTGTCAGCAAAAAGTCATCATTACAACCTTTTAACCACTGTTACACACTTTATTGATGCGACAGTCTATGATTCAATTGTTTTGGTATTGTTTCATCCTAAGAAATTTTGTCATCATTAGCCTTCTAGAAGCCTAAACTCATAGATAGGGCATACATCATATGATTTAGATCTCTAGAAGCCAATCTCCTCACTTAGGGCATACGTTATAGACCTGAGTACAGGTCACCCCGTGATCCTATCTTTAAATCGGGTTCTCGAGATGGATGATATTCTTCAAAGCTCTCCCCAACTCTTTCACCAGGT